>JAVJIF010010053.1:0-152310 GCA_038442645.1 Agave tequilana
AGGTGTGAGGATATCCCCTGATTCCGGCCGAGGCTCACTGGAAGAGGAAGAGAGTTGTGAGGGAGGAGGGTTTCTAGGTTTCAGGTGGAAAAGTTTCTGTTTTACAGAGAGAGTTTTTTTTTTTCTCAGCCCTGAAGTAATGGGGTTGCACATTATGCACAAAAGCCCCTCATAATCCAACATTTGCAAGACACAATCCCCACCAAGTTTGCCACTTGGCCAAGGCTAGGATCAAATTGATCCTAGCCTTACACCTCACTCCACATGCACACCAAACTCTCCCACTAACTAATATTTAAAAAAAAATCTTAATTACCATACTTAGTATTTTTCTAAATAACTCTTATTGGAATACCATTAAAGGCCTCTAATTGCAATTATTTAGGGTATAATCCTATATACCCTAGTATCAAATACATGTTCATTTAATACCCATACATATATTCTATGAATTCCCATTTGTGCCATAAATCCCAAAATGGAAAAAAAAATAAAAATATAAATACTAATTCCATGATTATATTTATTACCATTGGTATTTAATTAAGAAAGAGGAAACATATAAAAAATATTTTCCTATCTAACCGACGCTTAATATACTTAGGAAATAGTAATCAAATAGATAAAATTCATGGCCGTTACATATTCTCTATTCAAAAACATGTTTTCAATCAAGTTAAGGATTAAAATTGTATCTCTCATCTAGTTTGTTATTTTATCCTAATTCATATGCACCTTATGACCGTAAAAATTGACCCAGGATTCTTCATCTCTAACTCTTATGCCTTATTTTTTTCTATTATTTATGGTGGTAATATCTCTTAGCTCTATTAAGCTTTCTAATTCACTCATGTAACGAGCCTTAGTTGGGTGACTCGCAATCCGGACGATTTTAGGTAACAGGTGAGAAAATACCTCCAAGAACTTAGGACTCGAGCAAATACGGCTACGAAACTAAGAATTTTTATTTATATGAATCACTTTTAGGCGTGAATAATTATGCTTTATGAGGCACAAATACCCAGCTTAATCAGAGAACTTTTTATATAGTAATGTTTTTTTATTTATATATATAAAACATAAGGATCTTTGTTTTAGAACCCTAAGTGTGTAAGTGTATAAAGTATGAATATTTCATCAAGGTAAAAATTAATACTAATTATTTTTTCAATCTTTCTTCCTAGCCTCAAAATTAAAGAAATAATTTTATTTTGACCAAGTATAAAAATCCTAATTATGATCCTCTTATTCTTTAAATTAACTTAATTTCTTACAAAAATAAGTCAAAGTATTATTTTTATTTTCAAAAGTTTTTAAAGAAAGATTTTTTTTTTTTTGAAATTAGTAAAGTTAGTATGTCAGTAAACTCTCCCCCACACCTAACTCATTCATTGTCCTAAATGTATAATGAAATGCAGTAATACATGAAAAAAGTGAAACAGAAGGAAAATTGTCACCTCAGGGTGGTGGTTCCAGTGGTGGTCTCATTGGACAAAGCGTTTCTGGACAATTTAGATACTGTAGATTTTCATGAAACTCACCTTTTATGACCTCTTTCTTATTAACATTTTTGTACTCCTCAATATGAATAGGATCATGCAAGATCCTAGCATGAAATTTTCTCGATTATGTGACCAATATTGGGGTGTCATTACGGAGTCATATTGATCTAAACTTTAATCCGATAATGGAATGTGATTTTGTGGAATGGATGATTTGAGCTCAACAATGAAGGAATGGGAACCAATACTAACTCGTAAATAAAACTCAAATCAAGTTTAGGTTCGAGAGTCGGAGTTAGTTCATGAGTTTAGTCCAAATCATAGAATTCAAGTTCACATTCATTTCCTAACAATAGAATATGATTATCCAAAATAGGTGGTTCATGTTCAAGCTCTATCGAAATAGGAATAAATGTCGGTTTCAGAATTAGGTTCAAATCGGATAAGGATACCAGTGTCAACATCGAAATTTCTTAAGGATTATCTTAAAAAATTCATCCAACTTATAAATCAAGTTAGTGGGTAAATGATGGAGATTTTACTCCTGCTGTCTTAATTACTACAAGTACATGGCCGATCAGTTGTAGCACTTGAGGGTCGATCCTCAGTTTCATGTCGTTCTTTAGTTTTAAAACATTAATTAGGAGAATTAATCTAAAGGTTAAAGTTTGAAAATTTGATTTAAACTAATTATCAATTTAAGAGAATCAGGCACCTGGAGACAAACCCCTAAACTAATTTTCATGTGATCAATCTAGATCCATCTCTTTTAATATATAATGAATCATCAAGTCACTGTTTCTAATGGAAAAATAATCCCAGATGTTAGATCTAAACACATGTCATTATTCTACATTATATAATCCATCAAAGAGTGAACAAAACTAACTAATTTTAAAGTAAAAGCAGAAAAGCAGTAAAATTCCAAGTATGGATTATTAATTTAGAATACATGACTTGTCAAAAACCTAACTATTCATGAAATTTAATTCCTAATAGGTCTAGAGTATTTGATGCGTACATGAAGTCCTAGATAAAAAGATTTTAATTTGATCACATGAGATTAGCTTAGGTTCATCTCCCTAGATACATGAAAATATTTAGCTACTCATAGTTTATTAACAAGATAGTATAAATAAAATTAGGTATGAACATTAAAATAACTATACTTAGGGGGTGTTTGGTTGCAAGGAAGTGAGTGGAAGTGAGGAAATGAGGAAGTATAATTGCTCATTTCCCTATCTATTCAAGCACCAGAAAAAGAAAATAAGAAAACCCCTTTTTCTTTTCTCTTTTCTCTTTTTACACAACAATTTCCTCACTTCCAACGTGCTACAGTTATTTTGTGGTCATGTAAATCTCATTTTAATAAGTTGTAGCACAAAACAGTTAATTTTTTGATCATGTAAGGGCGTGTTTGGTTGTAAGAAAGTGGGCGGTAAGGAAATAGGGAAGTATAATTGCTCACTTTTTATCTATCCAAATACCAGAAAAGAAAAATAAGAAAAGCCCTTTTCTTTTTCTTTTTTATCTTTTACACAACCATTTCCTCACTTCCTATGTGCTACAGTTAATTTTGTGGTCATGTAAATCTCACTTCTAATAAGTTGTAGCACAAAACAATTATTTTTTTGCTCATGTAAATCTCACTTGCATTCTAATTATAGTCAAAATTTTTTTTCTTAATTAATTTTTATTTTAGTATTATTTTGCGGTCAACTTTGTGGTCAACTTTTTCATTTTCACTTCCACATTACCATCCAAATACCGGAGAAAACATAACATTTTTCAAACCTCACTTTTCAACAACATCCAAACACCGGAAAACTTACTAACTAATTCTCAAGTTCCAAAGGGAACTATTACCACTTCCTCACTTCTTCACTTCTTCACTCCACCCTTAACCAAACAGGCCCTAAATCTCACTTACATTCTAATTACAGTCCATTTTTTATTTTTCTTAATTAATTTTTATTTAATAATATTTTGCGGTCAACTTTGTGGTCAACTTTTCACTTCCACTTTCACATTACCATCCAAACACTGGAAAAGACAAAACATTTTTCAAATCACACTTCCTAATAACATCCAAACACAGGAAATCTTACTAACCAATTCTCAAGTTACAAAGGAAACTATTACCACTTTCTTATTTTCACTCTTAATCAAACAGGCCCTTAATTGCAATAGGTAATAAATAGTAAAATAATTAAATTTAGGGCTTGTTTGATTGTCGTAACTGGCCGTAATTCGTAAGTCGTAATTGATAAAGTTTTTTACAGTTGTAAATGAATTACATGCATGTAAGTTTTATGGTGTTTGGTTGGTAATATAAAGTTGTAATTGGAAAAGTGTATTGTGTTTTTCGGTGTTTGGTTGTCGTAATGTGTAAATCGTAAGTGAAAAAGTTGACCACAAAATTAACTATTTGGTGTTTTAAAAAGTTTTAATATTGCAAATAAATATTAAAAATGCTAAATATTAAAAAAAATTTAATATTAACATAAAAAATAATACAAATTTGCATGACCACAAAATTAACTGTAACTGGGCTGTAAGTAAGTGGTAATTGGGTTGCAAGTGAGTGATAATTGGGTTGTATAAGTCTTTTACGAATTACGGTCCAAACAAACACCGTAGTTGTAATTGGGTTGTAAGTCATTTACGAATTACGGACTTTTACGCGAAACAAACGGCCCCAGGGGGTGTTTGTTTGGTTGGGCGAATTTGGCTGAGAGAACTCTTTGATTTTGATTTTTCCATCTGGGAACTTGTGCGAGAGAGTGTGCTGGCCAGCAGCTTTTTGGTCAGGCCTAGATTGCTGAGGGAATTAACAAACTTAATATTTTTCCTTCTTAGGAAACTTGTGCAGAACGCAGGGACAGTGCATAGTTTGGTATTTTCTCTCTGTGCAACACTCTCTGTTCGAGAATTGTAGTGTCTTTTTTTTTTTTAAAAAATTGTCTCAAATTAGTGATTCATTTTGGATCCTAATAATATTTTTATTATTTTCAATAATACTTTTATTATTCTTAATGTAGAGTATGAAATAATATCCTTACTTTCTCTCTTTATAATAAAATATTATTCTTTTTTTTTCTTTATAACAAAAATATCATTCCCAATATAAGATAGAATTAAAAGTTTTCTAATATCACACTCAATACTCTTTGTCAAATCTCCGGTGTCTAGTCAAAAACCGCCTATAAAAGTAGATGGAGGGAGTAGTAAAATAATCCCAATCTTCAGGCAACTGTCACCGACCAAAAGACACAGCTGCACGCACAAAAATCCATATGAGCGGTAGTCGTAATTAAAAGAATTTGCAATGAAGAGCCAGCCGACAAAAAACCAAAAGCAATGATCAAATACTAATGCCAAAGGCAATAATGATCCTCCCTCAGCATTGCCACAATGATTAAAGAACTAAAATTTTTTTATAACAATAATACGTGAAAAATGAGAGAGAGCCCAAAACCTAGCTAATGTTCCCTTTATATAATCTACATGTCTTTGGGATTTTTACAGTCAAGCTCCTCGACTTTAAAAAATTAAAAAGAAGAGAAAAGAGTGCCATTTTTAGACCACACAAAATTATTGTATAGTCCCCAGACTTTGCGTAATTATATTTCAGCCTTAGCTGGACCCAAAAGACATTGAATTGGATGTAGATTTCTTTGATTGTGGTTTCAGGTGTAGTAGATCAATCCTAGTAACTTCAAGACTTCCATTTTGCATTCAAACTCTATGTAGCATGTTCAATATCTAAGGAGTATGCATTTGATGTCCTTTCTCCTCCTAGCAATTTTGTCTGCAAAATCACTAAAATATTCCCGAGTAGTATCATTTATATACAAATAATAGATAAATAGGAGCATAAAAATGATGTAAAATAGTGTAAATCAAATAACCCACATCTATCTTTTGCTAGTCCTCGAACAAAATAAATAAAAGACAACTAAGTTAATCTAATCTAATTCACTTTCGTAACAATCACAGTTGCATTTAGAATGTGCAACAAGTCGTTAAACCCCTACGTTATCATAATGGACGAGTGTTGCCTCGTGATGATATGCAGTAAATATATCATAAAATTCAAGAGAGAAGGAGATGAATAAATAAACAAAAGGAAAATCAAGGATAACCAAAAATAAAGAATTTTTTTTAAATCTACATAGGTCAACTATATAGTAAGATCCTAAGTTTTCACGAGTTTCATTTTCAAGATCTATCTCAATTCAAGAAATCAAATTATCTATAAAATAATGGCTCAAATCTTAAACTACACGCCACCTATCCTAAGTCTTAGATCTTATGCACCCTGTGATCGTGATATACTTGGGAATTATGACTCCAACTTTCATACTCCTTTTGTATTTTTTTTTTCTTTAAATTATCTTTCACATAAATACCAAGGCTTCTTGAGGTCAAAGCTTCTAACTAATTGATAATTAAAATTATTGAGATTATAAAGAGTCTTGCCCTATTAGTCTTTCTCAGCTGTCCATGTAACGAGTTTTAGGTGAATGATTCCCAAGCCAGATGGCCTTAGGGTATTAGGTGTAGAAACCCTAAAGACTTAATTACTTGGGTGACTGAGGCCATAATAGAAGACTTAATTAATTTTTATTGTTTTCGTTTTTGTTTTTCTTTTCGAAGTATTCCACTTATAATCAATATCCAAGCCTTTGAGCTAATAATGTAAGTATTGTTGGGTACATAATTATTTAAATAAAGTTTAAATGGTTTTTCAGTTTTTAGATTCTACTCTTTATTTTAAAACTTTAAGACTCTCTCATCTCGATTTCATTTTTAAAATCTACTCATAGATTCTCATTCACTTGCAGACTAGCTACTTATTTGTAAAAAAATTAATTTTTTTAAAAGATAAAGACTCCTAACCTTAAAAAAAACTAAGGAAAAGACTTTAAAAGTAAAATAACGACACAACTCTATATGAATCTCTTCCCACACTTAAACTATGTCAGTCATCATGCACATTAATGAATACAAAGAAGAAAATAATATGATTGCAGATAATACTATGGAGTTACGCGACGTATATACGAAGGCGAAAATACCCTCACATACATACGCTAAGCATCGATACAAGTAAGAATCAGAGTACGAAAGTACGCAGTGTTTATACATTGCAACAATAATAGTACAAATACAAAGTTATCATAGGATGTGATCCAATATTACATGAATATTACACCACCAAGAGGCGCAAAAGTGTGGTTTACAAAGCGATACACAAGTATGAACAGTTCAAAGGGAGCTCACAAGTTATAACAAGGAATCTCGATAGCCAAGCAGGGGACTTAAAAGAAAAGGACCCCGGACGGTTAACCGCTGATCCACTGCGCTACCATTGCACTACTTTGATCAACTGGAAGTTCATCACAGTTCAAAATTTAGAATCTGGACAAGGGAGTCAGAAAATTACCCAACGAGTTGTAAGAAGAGTGCCAAGTGACGTGCAAAGACAAGCACACGTGTATCGATAAATTCGAATCAGAGAGTATGTATTAAAAATAGTACGTGAGCACGGGCGCACAGGAGCAGGAAATGAGGCATCAAGTAAGGTAAATATGACAACTCTGTAAGATTAATACGTCGAAAGAATAATCCAAATAAGGAAACCCTCATATATATATGCCATATATCTCATGTCGCTGTAGCCTGAGTTCATATAGCTCGAGTTATCTCCTACACTAAGAAAACATCATAAAATCGATAAAAACCTATAAGACTGAATAAAATTGAATACGGGCAAAATCAGTTGTACAAACTCAGTTTACGGCTTCTTGATACTAATACGTCAAAGGAATAATCAAATAAGAAAACTCTCATCTATATACCTTATGCTTCACGTTACCATAATCCGAGTGTATATAACCCGAATTGCAAAAAACAATACGACGAATTATTAATTATCATCTTATTATTATTCGCCCGACCCATATATCTAGGTATGTGAACCAATGTACATCTCAACAAACATTCATCCATATATGAGTAAATTGAGATTGGTTATTGAAAACTGATGTGAAAAACTAACGAATAATGTTTACAATGGGTCCCGTGCATACCCGGGACCATGGCCCAGGATGTTCCTTTGCTAATACAGAACCTACCGCGAGGCATTCAGGAGCAAAGGTCTTATTTATATGCCTTGAGAAGGAGATAGAAATCGGGTAAAGATACAGATTGGTGCACGAAATGCGGCCCAATTCAAAAAATGTGGAGTTTACAGGAATCCACTATGACCTCTCTCCTAATATACCCCGATAATTGATTGTAGAAATGTAAGATTTTATTTAGAAAATAATCCCATTAAAATTTAAATTTTAAAAAATAATCTCTTAGTTATTTTATTCTAGACCTTTTATCTGAAAACTAAGTGTAATTATGAAAGATTATTGATTTGGGCTCAAAAGGTACAGGAACTAATACCGACTCGAAAAATCGACCGAGATCAAGTAAAAGTTTAGGAGTCGAAATTGGTTCAAATTTTGGATCCAAATCAAAAAATTGAGGTTCACACACTTGCCTCATCAACGAAATGTGTTTTTTAAAGATTGGTGATTCAATTTCAGGATGTACTGGTACGGATTCGATATTGACTCGGGCAAGTGATTAAAATCGGTTAAAGGTGTTGGCCCAAAGGCCCATCACTCTAGTTTTGATGATAATTAACTCATGTAGTTATAGTACTAATGATCTTGTGTTTATATAGTTTCAGATATTTGATCAAGATCTTAGTAGGTGTTTAGTTTCAATAAAAGATTTAAAGTCAAGTTTTAAAACTAGCACGTGTTGATTCAAGAGCTCGCACTTCAAAAATCGCATCAAGTACTTAAGAGGAGTCTATCTCATGAATTAAGGTTTGGACCAAGTCAAGATGGAGAAGAAGATTTTCAAAAGAAGATTTTCAAGAAGACTTGTGTCATGTTTGTAAGTGTTAAGATTTGGTGTTTTAGATAAAATATAAAGATAGATTAGTTGTGAATTATTCAGGCTCATACACACACACACAAAATTTATATAGTATTTTCATAAGAATAGTTTTGATTTTAGAAAATACGGTTTTAATTTTGAGCTTCAAGTATACATCCTTATGTTTCATGATTAGATTTCATCAAAACAAGTTTATATGGTTTATATGTGTTTTGGATTTTATCTATATATATTGTCGGTTCAAATGTTTAGAAAAACTTATTTGGTGATTTTATATCATGTGTTTGAGTTTTGTATTTATCAAAACTTATTTTAAAGCTTATTGTCAAAAATATAAATATTTCATCTTTTAGGTATATTGGATCATATCCATACACATTAAACTTTAAAAGTATTTAAAATATCTTATTTTTATGTTTAAAGAAGTTTTAAAAAAAATCATTTTTCAAATTGAAGATTGTTTTTGAAAAAATCATTTTTCAAATTGAAGAATATGGATTTTTGTTTTAAGGAAAAATTTCTATATTAAAAAATTGGTTCAAAAAGTTTGTAATATTTGTTGATTTTTAATCACACATATTTGTACTTCAAAGTATTTTAATAAACTTATTTTTGTAGTTTTATTTGATTTTATGGGATTTTGTAGGAGTTTGATAGACCAAAATTTAATCCTGAAAATTTTAGACCTGGCCTTCTGGCGGTCGACCGACCGGTCGAGCGATCCAGAAGTTGGTCGACCGGGCTGTCGACCGATGTGCACAGAAACGTGCACGAGCCTTTAGCTTCAGGGCCGGTCGACCGGGAGGTCGACCGATCTGGCCCCGGTCGACCGTGCAGTCGACCGTCTAGAGAGCTTTGCTCTCTGGATCTTACCTCGGTCGATCGGGCTGTCGACCGACAGGTCAAGTGTAGGGAGCGGTTGACCAGGCGGTCGACCGGCCCTAACGGTCAAAAATATGACCGTTGGCCGGTCGACCGACAGGTCATCCTGGCTGCAGAGGTGACCCCAACAACTATATTTTTGGACTCTATAAAAGGGGGTCATTTTGGGTTGTTTTGGATAAGATTTCAATAGAGTTTTAAAGCCAGTTTTTCCTACCTCTTTTAGGATTTTTCTCCACTTGTTTTAGGGCTAATATTTTCATATCAAAAGGAGAGTTTTCAAGAGTGTTTTTCAAAAGAGATTTCTTAAGTTTTTCAACCACTACTCTATCTAGCTTTTCTCACACAAACTTGAGCTTTCCATTGCTATATCAATCCTCTAGGAATCTTTATTGTGAGAGTGTTTTAAGGTGATCAAAGTGTAGAGATCATCAAGTGTTCATCTTGTAAATGAGGAGGCAAACTTGCGGGTTCGTGTTGTAACGAGTTCTTGTGGGAGCTCGGTGTAGAGGTGCGGCCTCGGCAAGCTAGTGTACTTGCGTGTGTTGTTCTTACGAGAACAAGAGAGGGACTCGTGAGTCCAAGAGTTCTAGTTGTAGGTGTTGCGACACTGTAGGCTATCAAAAAATTACTACGGACAAAGCCTCAGACGCGAACCTCCCAGATGCGGAGATAGCTTCCAGTCTCAGACGCGAACCTCCAAGACGCGAACTTCCCAGACGCAGACCTTGCGTTCCAATGTCAAACGCGGAGGTCGCCAGATGCGGACCTCGCGTTCCAATATCAGACGCGGAGATCGCCAGACGCGGACCTCGCGTCCTTTCTCAGTCAAACGCGGAGGTCGCCAGACGCGGACCTCGCATCCTTTGTCAAACGCGAAGGTCGCGTTTCAACTCAAACGCGAGCCTGAGCAGCTCCGCGTTCTAACACAGACGCGAGCCTGTGAGCTCCGCGTCTCAACATCAAAGCGAGGTCCGCGTCCAGCGCGAGACCCGCATTTTTTTGCTATAACTGAGCCACAAACTTGGTCAGTTACACCCCATTTCTCTCCACATAATGGGGAATAACTTCCCATTACGGAGAGATTTAAGGAGTTGGTTACACCCCTCCCATTATGGAGAGATTTAAGGGGTTGGTTACACCCCAATTCCTCTATAAATAGCTATGAATAGCTACAGAAGGGAGAGGACGGCAGGGGGTTTTGGAAGGAGACCCTCTAAGGGACCCAGGGGGAGGGGACCTCTTCTAAAAGGGCTGAGGAGGAGAGTCCCGATGGAGGAATCCAAGAAGCCATGGGCAGAGGAGGAGAGCTACCTCAGCAGAGTTCGACCTCGAAGCTCTTGTAGCCTGAGAAGAGTTCAACTCTTTCTGTTAACTTGCTAAGTTCAAGTTCTTTAAATCTCTTTGAGATTCCATTACTGATAGGAGCTGTGCTACTCCACCAGTAGATCCAAAGAGAGGATCCACAAAGAAACTTGACGTTCGGCCGGTCTACGGAGAACAAGACTTACTCTCCACCGCCACAAGAAGAACCCAACATTAAATAAATAGGAGAATCAACCCTGAGATTCCCTCTCTTTGTAATCGGATGGTATCCGTTGTAATCCAATCCACTATAGGAGTACCGAACTCCTCTCTCAATGCCACCGAGGCAATACAACCACAATCCACCTCTACCGAAGAGGGATAAGGCCCGTAGCCAATACAACCAACACAATCACCTCTATCGAAGAGGGATCCAAACTCAATACCACTCCGATCAACCTCTACCAAAGAGGGATACAACAAAAGCAAGGAGGGTTTACAATCAAGGAGGATTAACCTCAAACACTTCTCTTTTCTCTCTTTTCCACAAAACAAGATCCTAATAGAATAGGATAGATGATAGCTCAAGTGTGGAAACAAGGTGTTTTTGGAAACAAGCAACAAAGAAAAACTAATTGGGAAGTCTCTTGTAAAAGATAGAAAATGAAAGATCAAATCAAAATCCCAAAACCTAGTTTTCTTTGATTTTCCAAAAACCCAAAACAATAAAGATTGGAAGTTTTAAAGCACAAAACTCTTTTTAAAACTCTTTTAAAACAATAGAGAAAGTCTGGAAATTTTGTCTCTAAAAACCTTGGCCAAAATCCCAAAGAATTGGGTTTATATAGACCCATTAGAAAACTAGCCGTTAGGCTGACGTGGCAGCCTGACAGGCTGACGGTCGACCGGCCCGGTCGACCGCCAACGGTCAGAAATGTGACCGTTGGGCAACTACGGTCCACCGGCCCGGTCGACCCAAACAAACAGAGAGCTCTGCTCTCAGACCGGTCGACCGTCCGGGTCGACCGTCCCAAAGCTGCCAAACGTGCACAGATTTGTGCACGTCGGTCGACCGGCCCGGTCGACCGACTTCAGCCCAAGTCGACTAATAAGCTGACTTAGTCGACTGGTTGAAGCCTGGAACAGAAAGCTGGGTCAGAAAAACTGGGAAAAATATTTTATAAAAATCTTTTATCTTTTATGAAAATCCCATAAAACTTGTTTTAACATTTTGTATTGAAACACAAACTTGTGATAAAAATTTCAAGACATATATCAAACATATCAATTCATTTTTGAGTCTTGCAAATTTTATCAAAAACAAAACTTGTATTTTTATCAAACTTGATTTTTCAACACATGAATAGGGATATCAAAATAAGTTTGTCTAGCAAGTTTAAAGCATGTATGTATATCTAGAACATATCTAATATACATAGAAATAAAGTAAACTTGTTTTGATCTACTATTCATGAAAACCAAATTCAAAAATGAATAGGGATATAAAACGTGTGTGTTTGTGCACTTGAGCATATCAACTATACTAAGCTTTACAAATGGATCTAAAACACACTATCTAAACTATGGATACCTAAGTCTTCTTGATGATCTTCATCTTCAAGTTGACTTGCTCCAAAACTCCATCCATGGGCTAGGCAATGTGTGATCTTTAAGTTTTGGCCCTGGAATCATTATGAAAAGCTTCTAAACTCCTTGTAGAAGTTAATCGCCAACTAATATCTTGGTTAATGATCTGAAACTTAAACAACACAAGATTATTAGTAAACATAACTACATGAGTTAATCATCATCAAAACTAGGGTGGAAGGCCTTTGGGCCAACAATCTCCCCCTTTTTGATGATGACAAAACTCATGAAGTTATATATGCATGGATTAAAGTTAAGCTTCAAAGAAGCTCCCCCTTAACTCATGCATAAACAAATACTCAAAAAATATACAATGAATGACAATGCATACCAATTTAAACTATGAAACACAAATCTTTATGTATTATTGTTATGCATGAACATGGTGATTCTAAAACATGCATACTCAAAATATGTATGCATCATCATGCATAAAACATATAAACATATTCTAGAAGCTCTAGATGCCAATTAAATTAATAAAACATTTAACAAAAACACTAGATGCTCTAGATACCAATAAAACTTAATATATGCAAAAACATAAGTATGCATATATAAACTCAAATTATTCTCCCCCTTTTTGTCAATCATCAACAAAGGGGTAAACAATCAAAACAATAAATAATAATGAGGGGTAAAAATCTTTCTCCCCCTATTTGTCAATCAAAACAATAAAACAATATTCTCTCCCTTTTTGTCTAAAACAAAACAAGGTCAATAAGGGGTGACAATCAATTAAGGTACCAATTGAAAGGAAACAAATAAGAAAAATATTGATACCAATTTTAAACAAAACACATGAAAAATCTTGATACCAATTGATATTAAACATAATAAATTTTGAATGTTTAAACAAAATTTTGATACCAATTGTAAATAATTTTCATATTAAACATATGATACCAACATGAATTTTCAATCATAAAGTAAGGGAGTGGGAAACAAATACCAATTGAAAGACAAAATCAAATTTTCTCCCCCTTTATGAAATACCAACAAAACACATACATAGGCTTGAAATAAGATATCAATTGAAAACTAAATCAATTGAAATAAAGTTGAAGCTCAAGCACTAGCATAAACAAGATTTGTGAAAAATTTATATCTTAAGCACAAATAAAACAAGTATATGTGTATGAAATAGAATGAGTACCAATCACCAATAGATGATACCAATTGAAAATATACATACACAATAAACATATGAGTATATAAAAAAATCAAAATGATACCAATTGAAAGAGTTCAATAATACCAATTGAATCAACAATAATAATCAAGTGTATATCTCATATAATCTACCACCCAATCATGGTTCAAGTTTTAAATGATTTTTACTTGTAAAGCATACATGAACATGATCTCCCTTCCAACCGCCCTTTAAGGGTAGGGGTTTTCAAAATAAATTTGAAAGTAAACTTTTGTTTGAAAAAAAACTTTTTGGTAGAGTTTTTCAACTACCATATGAGGAATACCGTAACTAGTTAAATGGAAAATTTTTAAACTAGCACGAAATCCTTCAAGTAAGGAATAAAACAAAATAGTTTTCATGAAATAAGAAATCCACATGAGAATCAACACTCTAATCCAATTAAGCATAATTTTGACTCATGAAAACAAAACATGAGCAAGCAATAAATGTGAGTGTACAAATAAAGTGTGAATATCATAATCATGAAAATATCCAATTAAGCTCAATAATTCCTTGAAACATGAAAACATGAAAATATGAAAATATGAAAATCATCTAAACTATTTAATCTTCAAGGCATATGTATGTCAAGTACAAATTAAAATATACATACATATCCAAAACACAACGAGTCCACAATTTATATATACATGAAGGCACGTGGCTCAAAAAGGATATTCATGTATATCTAATAATTTGGACGAGATAGACATATACATGAAGTCAAACAAAAGCACATGGAAACATGAAAAACTAAACTTTCATCAAAACAAATTTCATTTCAAGGTATATGTATGAATTGTCAACACAATAAGTATACATACATATCCCTAAACACAATTGAGTCCAAATATAGATTTGCATGAAAGACAAATGACTCAAGGGGTATACATGTATATCTTAGAGTTTGGCAATAATACACATATACATGAAGTGAAAACTCACAATCATAAAACAAATTCAAAAATAGGAATAGAAGTTTAAAAGTATGAATCATCAAAACTAGACTATACTAGCACATATAGTGGGTTCAAATAAGCATTCAACTCAAACATATATAGATTTATTTGTGGCCCACTATATGCACAAGTATAAATCTTAATCTTAATGAAAACTAACATCTAAACATGTAATCAACACATGAAGCATCAAAACCAATATAAAATCATCATGATAAAACTCAACATGATAAACAAAAACATGATTATTATGAATATCTACATGTTATTAGAAATATAATATACGCAATATCAACCAAATAGTGAGAACACAAAAGAATTTATCCATATTAAACATGGGTGTCTCAAAATGACTAAACATGTATATCACAAGTCTAATAAGCATGGCATTTTCATACTAATCACTAAACAATGAAACATGCTATGAAAGATAAACATGTAAAGCATGTAAACAATAAATAAGGAGTTAGAGACTCGACACCAAAACCAATGAGGGCACCGCTCTAGTTCTCCAAAACGCGTGGTGGTCATCTCCACCAAACCTTCCCTTGAAAGTGTTGCATCCAATTGATTTCCTTTTAAGTCCGGAACGCATCCACTCCAAGGTGCCATCACTCTCACGTCATGTGAGAGCCCACACCTACATCAAAAACACGAGGGGTGGTCTTTGGTACCCATATCTTATTGGGTCCATGGGGGTTAGTCCCTTCTCTAACCCAAACAAAATTCTTTGCTTAATTTACATTATGTAATCTATCAAAGCAAAATCTAGCAAGGTGGCCCTTACGTCCACAATGTGTACAAGTGTACACATGAGCATACATATGGTGATGGGTGTGTCGGTGAGAAGCATGTGTATGCCGTGGAGGGTGTGCATGCATAAAAGTTGGAACTTGTTTCTTACGAACCAAGGATTCCAAGCGTGTGTGGTTCATGGCACATTGGCTCATAGTGGAGCCCAAACAATCTGCTCTCTTCTTTAACATACAAATATCATCATTAATCTTAGAATAAGAGGTACATGCATTAGGTAGACTAGATGAAGAAGCTACACTAGCATGACAAACATGTGCATCTATATTATTTTGCAAAACAATATTCTTATCTAAACAAACATTCAACTCATTTGAAATAGAAATAATCTTATTTTTCAAAGCAACATTTTCTTTTAAAACAAAATCAACTTTCGAAGACAAGTTCTCATTTTTCTTCAAAAGTGTTTCACAATCATCTTTAGATTTTAAAAATTTATTTTCTTTTAATGCAAGTTCTAATTGAGATCTCAATGCATCCCTTTCATTATAGACCTCAACCTTCTCTTGCAAAACATTGTTAAGTCTAGCATGCAAACTCTTATTTTCTTTTTCAATTTCTAGACTCTTCTTTTTCAACAAATTATATTTTTCTATTAATTTTTCACAAACAATAGATAGTTCTTCATTCAAAGCATGGGGATCAACATAATCATTTGAAGAACTAGCATCATCATCACTATCTAATGGAGTTTCCGAGTGTACCTCAAGGGAGTCATTCCCTTGGACCATGAAGCATTGAGAATCGGATTCTCCACTAGATTCCTCCGGTTGATTTGGCAATAGAAGCTCGGAGGTGGTGGTTGTTGTCAATTTGTTCCACACTACAAAAGCGGAATCAAAGTTAGAAACACACATAAGATAATCTTTAGGTAATGTGCTTCTAATGGCCTCTAGGGCTTGTGCATTGGCCCCTATATGATTGCTATCACTAAGGAAGGAATCCTTGGTAATGGCAAGGTAAACTTTATGACCTAGGGTTTGTAAATAAACGGTCATCCTAATCTTCCAAACATGAATGTTGGAAGGGTCAAACATAGGTGGGGTCATGAAGGCCATAGTAAACTATATGTGTGCAAAACAAGCAAATGCAAACAATAGATTAGCAAGCAAATGGATCTCACTCCTAGGATGTTAAGCCTAAGTATCAGGAGCACTAGCTCTGATACCAATTGAAAAACACCTAGAGGGGGGTGAATAGGTGTAAGTGCTAATTTAGAAACTAAATGCAAAACTAAGTGCGCTAAATGCGGAAGCTAATGCAAATTTTGCAAACACACTTAGTACAATCAACAAGTGTAGCCGAATTCCCCGTGAAGGGCTCTGGACTAACTCCTCTTGATTCCCCTTGAATGGGTTGAGGTGCTATGTGAAGCTCTTGTTGATTAAGTACAAGTGAGGCACACACAAACAACCAAGCATATATAGATATAGCAATATGAAATATACAAGGCACAATACAAATGCAAGCAATAGCAATATGATATGAAAGATGAATGATGCTTTGCACAAATGTAAAGAGAGAGAGTTTAGAGACAAGTGGATCAAACGCAAACACAATGATATGTTTCGAGGTTCGAGCACCCTTGCTCTACATCCCCGCCTACACCACCGTGTAGGATTTCCAATCCACTATAGGAGTACCGAACTCCTCTCTCAATGCCACTGAGGCAATACAACCACAATCCACCTCTACCGAAGAGAGATAAGGCCCGTAGTCAATACAACCAACACAATCACCTCTATCGAAGAGGGATTCAAACTCAATACCACTCCGATCAACCTCTACCAAAGAGGGATACAACAAAAGCAAGGAGGGTTTACAATCAAGGAGGATTAACCTCAAACACTTCTCTTTTCTCTCTTTTCCACAAAACAAGATCCTAATAGAATAGGATAGATGATAGCTCAAGTATGGAAACAAGGTGTTTTTGGAAACAAGCAACAAAGAAAAACTAATTGGGAAGTCTCTTGTAAAAGATAGAAAATGAAAGATCAAATCAAAATCCCAAAACCTAGTTTTCTTTGATTTTTCAAAAACCCAAAACAATAAAGATTGGAAGTTTTAAAGCACAAAACTCTTTTTAAAACTCTTTTAAAACAATAGAGAAAGTCTGAAAATTTTGTCTCTAAAAACCTTGGCCAAAATCCCAAAGAATTGGGGTTTATATAGGCCCATTAGAAAACTAGCCGTTAGGCTGACGTGGCAGCCTGACAGGCTGACGGTCGACCGGCCTGGTCGACCGCCAACGGTCAGAAATGTGACCGTTGGGCAACTACGGTCGACCGGCCCGGTCGACCGGCCCGGTCGACCCAAACAAACAGAGAGCTCTGCTCTCAGACCGTCGACCGTCCGGGTCGACCGTCCCAAAGCTGCCAAACGTGCACAGATTTGTGCACGTCGGTCGACCGGCCCGGTCGACCGACTTCAGCCCAAGTCGACTAATAAGCTGACTTAGTCGACTGGTTGAAGCCTGGAACAGAAAACGGAGTCAGAAAAACTGGGAAAAATATTTTATAAAAATCTTTTATCTTTTCTGAAAATCCCATAAAACATGTTTTAACATTTTGTATTGAAACACAAACTTATGATAAAAATTTCAAGACATATATCAAACATATCAATTCATTTTTGAGTCTTGCAAATTTTATCAAAAACAAAACTTGTATTTTTATCAAACTTGATTTTTCAACACATGAATAGGGATATCAAAATAAGTTTGTCTAGCAAGTTTAAAGCATGTATGTATATATAGAACATATCTAATATATATAGAAATAAAGTAAACTTATTTTGATCTACTATTCATGAAAACCAAATTCAAAACATAAAACGTGTGTGTTTGTGCACTTGAGCATATCAACTATACTAAGCTTTACAAATGGATCTAAAACACACTATCTAAACTATGGATACCTAAGTCTTCTTGATGATCTTCATCTTCAAGTTGACTTGCTCCAAAACTCCATCCATGGGCTAGGCAATGTGTGATCTTTAAGCTTTGGCCCTGGAATCATTATGAAAAGCTTCTAAACTCCTTGTAGAAGTTAATCACCAACTAATATCTTGGCTAATGATCTGAAACTTAAACAACACAAGATTATTAGTAAACATAACTACATGAGTTAATCATCATCAAAACTAGGGTGGAAGGCCTTTGGGCCAACACTTTTATCAAGGCACTTCCAGTTCCGAATGTTGGGGGTTCTCAACAACCTCTTCGACTCAATCGGAATGCCGAGAGACGGCGAAGGCGTTGCACTCATCGTCAGCAGACATGAGTGGTTGCAACAGCATATGTGGCCCGCATCAATGTCTCCTACGAGACCTGCGAGGCCAATGATGATGAAGGCAAATCTCGCCGCAAAACTCCTCCCAAGGCTCAGCAAATTCAATTTGCAGGGGGTTCGCATCAACTCCTGCGAGCCAAACGGATTGCTGATCGTCGACAAAGACGTCAAGTTCACCATCAGCAAACAGAGCTCACTTTCACCCCCGCTTTTCGGCATCAAACGCGAAGTTCGCTTTCAGCCCCGCATTTCTGCAACAAAACGCGATGCTCGCGTTCACGAGCTGCGCGTTTCGGCGCCAAAATGTGAAGTTCGCGTTCAGCCTCAAGCTGTGCAAAAAAGCGAGAATGCGCGACCCACGTTCAGCCTAAGGCCACGCCAGGACATGACCTTAGCGTGCGAGAGTCGCTGACAGTGTTAAACGATGACCTTCGCGTTTCTATTCAAAAGCGAAAGACACCCGTTCAGTAGGAGGCTGCGCCAGAATGAGATCATCGCGTTTCACTTCAGAAACGCGAGGTTCGCATTCAGCCATAAGAGGCCATGTTCAAATATGACTGAGAAGCTCTCATCCCATGGGTTCGAGTGCCATTGCGAGCAGTTCATCTCGGCGGTGCTCTTTGATTGTCCCTGCAACTTTCGGATGACTGAGCCGTCAGGAACTCAAACTCCTCCAAGAGACGCAGAACTCGCGTTCAAATGTCAGACGCGGAGATCGCCAGAAGCGGACTTCGCGTCCTTTCTCAGACGCAGAAAACACGATCCTGAGTAGAAGGTTTGTTAAAAACCTTGAGGGACTTGGTCCCATCCTCTACTCCTAAATCTCCTACCAATTCTCACCCACAGAATGGTAGGGCCACAAAAATACCTATGTTCACTCCTCCAATGAAATGAACTGGGATTTCTCATGTTAATACTAAACCTCTGACAAACCATATTTTTCAATCCCCAGTGGATTCTGTCAAGTTAATATTAAACCTCTGACAATGAAACTCATTAAAAATCCTCGCTGTTATATTGATACTACACTTCTAACAGCGAATTTTACACACCTCTAGAAAATCAATGATTGTCACGTTAATATTAAACCTCTGACAGTTCATTTTATTTTCCACCAAAATTTCCTACCAATTCTCTTCCATAGAGTGGTAGGTCCATAAATACAATCATTGTTAAGTTTAATATCAAACCTCTAACAGTAGAAAGTTTCAATACTTCCCAGCGAGTACAAGCTTCACTTGTCGCTCCTCTACATGGAGTCACAAATCAAATTGTCAAGTTAATACTACACCTCTGACATTCCAAACTTCACTTGTCAATTCTCATCAATAGAATGACAAGTCCTCAAAATTGCTCATATTGCAAATCAATGATTGTCAAGTTAATACTACACCTCTGACATTCCAAACTTCACTTGTCAATTCTCATAATTAGAATGACAAGTCCTCAAAATTGCTCATATCGCAAACCAACTACTGTTATGTTAACACTACACCTCTAACAGTGATTGAGTTGCTGCCAAGTTCAATATTAAACCTCTGACAGTCACTTTTCCTCAGCCTTTCATATCGAAGCTGAGACGAGCGATGCTAAGTTTAATATCGCACCTCTAGCATCCAATTTATTGTTAAGTTCAACAATACACCTATGACAATAATTTTCCCTCGAACTTCCGTATCGGAGTCGAGATGACCAATGCTAAGTTTAACATCACACCTCTAGCAGTACCTCCACTGTCAAGTTTAACACCACCTATGACAGTGATATCTTCAGTCTCCCCAACGAAACTGAAGTTCTTATGGAGCTAAGTTAACAGTACACCTCTAGCTCACATCCTTATCAAGTTAATATCACACCTCTGACAAGATTCAATCTGATCCGTTAAGTTAATATCACACCTCTGACGGTAAAGAAATATTTAGACCCCCGACGGGTCTAGTCTTACTTGTCATTCCCTTCAATAGAATGACAGGTCCACTTAAATTGCTTAAATCATAAAATCTCATTACTGTTATGTTAAACATTACACCTCTAACAGTAAATCTTTATTTTCTAGGGAAATCAATATTTGTCATGTTAACAATTACCTCTGACAACTCATTCCCTAAAATCCCCTCCAAAATCTCTTACCAATTCCCATCCATGGAATGGTAGGACCACAAAAAGCCAGTTTTCCCAGTGAAATAATCACAGATCAAACATGCCAAGTTAACATTACACCTCTGGCATATTCACTGTTAAGTTAACATTAAACCTCTAACAGTGATTTCCCTCAATTTTCTCAGTGGAATAAATTACAAATCGAACCTGTCATGTTAATATTACACATCTGACAGTAAGACTTTGATGTATCCCAGGGCTAAAACTTCAACTTGTCAATTCTCCTCAATAGAATGACAAGTCCAGTCAAAATACTGTTATGTTCAAAATCACACCTCTAACAGTAGACAAATCTCGGTCAAGTTAACATCACACCTCTGACCAAACTTGCTCCACTCGCAAGACAAATCCCGGTCAAGTTAACATCACACCTCTGACCATAGTTGCTCATATCGCAAAATCAATCGCTGTTAAGTTAACATTACACCTATGACAGTGATCTCCTCGATTTTCTCCGTGAAAACGAGATCTTTCAATGCTAAGTTAAACATCACACCTCTAACATGCATTTCATTGTTAAGTTAACATTACACCTATGACAATGATATTCTCTCAATTTTCTCAGTGAAAATGAGACTTTCGTGGTGCTAAGTTAATATCACACCTCTAGCACACATCTTTGTCAAGTTAATATCACACCTTTGACAATTCAATTTGCTCAAATTGCAAACCCAAACCGTTACGTTAACATTACACCTCTGACGGTAAAGATCTTCATGGATCCTCAACAAATCCAATCTCGCTTGTCATTCTCGTCAACAGAATGACAGGTCCACTTAAATTGCGTAGATCGCAAAATCAATCGCTGTTATGTTAATATCACACCTCTAACAGCAAACTTTCATTCCCAGCAGAGTTCTAGTCATGTTAATATTAAACCTCTGACGATAGACTCTGGCATAAATCCCCAGCGGATCAAACTCCACTTGTTATTCTCATCAATAGAATAGCAAATCCACAAAACTTATTCAAAACACAAATCCAGATCTCACTGTCAAGTTAACATCACACCTCTAACAGTAACCTTCTCAAATTCCCCCGATAGAGTTATTTAATTTGCTAAGTTAATATCACACCTCTGGCAATTAAAGCTCTTTCAAAGAAGCTTTGAGCGTGAACTTCGCGTCTCAAGTACAGAGCCGCGTCTAAATGAACTTAAGAGTTACGTCTCAACAGCAAGTAAAGGCTGTGTCTCTACAGAAATTGAGAGCCACGTCTCTACAACAATTGAGAGTCGCATCTCAACTTTGGTGAAGCTCGCGTCTCCACTTGATCAGTGTGCCAGAACTGCGTCTGTGAGAGCAGCGTCCTCTCTTCCCCCCAATACAAAGAGTATGTCTCTACTACTGCAATCAGTTCAACAGTACACTAGCAAAGGCAATTGACAACTCTACCGTTCAACAGTACACCGACAATCAATTACAAACGATCTTTCTTGGAGGCTTCAAGCAGTTCAATAGTACACTCACGAAGACCAGAACCCAGACAAGATCAAGCTCGAGACTGCCTCTCAGAAGAATGCCAGTCTGATTACAGGAAGTCCCGATTCAACTGAAGTCCAAAGTATTCCGAAGTCCGTCTCAGTCAACCACGGAGTTTCGAAAACTTTGGAGGGGGTTCTGTAGGCTATCAAAAAATTACCACGGACAAAGCCTCAGACGCGAACCTCTCAGATGCGGAGATAGCTTCCAGTCTCAGACGCGAACCTCCTAGACGCGAACTTCCCAGACGCAGACCTTGCGTTCCAATGTCAAACGCGGAGGTCGCCAGATGCGAACCTCGCGTTCCAATATCAGACGCGGAGATCGCCAGACGCGGACCTCGCGTCCTTTCTCAGTCAAACGCGGAGGTCGCCAGACGCGGACCTCGCATCCTTTGTCAGACACGAAAGTCGTCATACGCGAAGGTCGCGTTTCAACTCAAACGCGAGCCTGAGCAGCTCCGCGTTCTAACACAGACGCGAGCCTGTGAGCTCCGCGTCTCAACATCAAAGCGAGGTCCGCGTCCAGCGCGAGACCCGCATTTTTTTTGCTATAACTGAGCCACAAACTTGGTCAGTTACACCCCATTTTCTCTCCACATAATGGGGAATAACTTCCCATTATGGAGAGATTTAAGGAGTTAGTTACACCCCTCCCATTATGGAGAGATTTAAGGGGTTGGTTACACCCCAATTCCTCTATAAATAGCTATGAATAGCTAGAGAAGGGAGAGGACGGCAGGGGGTTTTGGAAGGAGACCTCTCTAAGGGACCCAGGGGGAGGGGACCTCTTCTAAAAGGGCTGAGGAGGAGAGTCCCGATGGAGGAATCCAAGAAGCCATGGGCAGAGGAGGAGAGCTACCTCAGCAGAGTTCGACCTCGAAGCTCTTGTAGCCTGAGAAGAGTTCAGCTCTTTCTGTTAACTTGCTAAGTTCAAGTTTTTTAATCTCTTTGAGATTCCATTACTGATAGTGTAACCCCCTGCTTCCCGGTGTACGTATCACCGTATCAGTACTCGATAAGACGTATAAAATTGATTTGACCTCCGTGGTTGTCCGATTGAGTTGATTTCAGTTTCAACAATCATTTTCTAATATTTTAGATTTTTTTAAGATTTTCTAGAATTTTTCTTGATTATTTTGGAAAATCTCCGTAGTCGGTGTCGACCAATACCAATAATCTGCTTTCCGATATTTAATTCACAAACGGAGTAGAATTTTAAGAATCCTCTTTCACCATGTGTCTTAGAATCGTATTATCTACGTTAGGGTATTTTTGGGGATTTTCCTGAATTTATCGAAAATCCGGCCAAACCAGGTGTCGCCCGTATCGGCGAGACACTCCGGGATTTTTAATTTACAAACCGGATCGAGTTTCTGTAACCTGTCTTCATCTTACGTCTCAGGATAATATTCTCTATTTTCTGTAATTTTTGGGCATCATTCGGAGCTAGTCAATTTTTGACCATATTAAAATATTATTAAATTATTTTAAATTCTTTTCTTTTTCTTTTCTTTTCCTTCTCTTCTCTTCTCTGGCCCTTCCAGAGAATTCCCCTCACCGACAATTCCCACTGCCTCTCTCTCCCTTTTAAATCCCTCTTCTCTCTCTCTCTCCTCTATTCTCTCTCTCACTCTCCCACACACACACACTCTCTCTCTCTCTCTCTCTCCAAAAACTCTCTCTAACCTCTCTCCTCTCTCTCTTTTCTATTCTCTCTCTCTCTCTCACAGCCGACCCCCTTCTCTCCCTTTCTCTCTCTCTCCTCCCTCTCCCATATTCTCTTTCCCCAGCTTTGTGCCCGGCCCCGCAAGGCCCCAGACCGCCGCCGCCGGCCTGGGCGGCCGCCGGCTTGGCGGCCTGGGCAGCCGCTGCCCGCAGCCATGCCCAAGTTCCCCCTTCTTCTCTCTTTTCCTCTCTCTCTGTCTCTCACTTTCTCTCTCCCACTCACCCTCTCTCGCTCCCTCACCCTCTCTCCGTCGCCGCCGCGCCGGCGGCGGCCGGGACCGCCGCCGGCAGGCCACCCTCGTCGCCGGCCAGCAACCGCTGGCCGGTCTATGCGCAGGCAGAGCAGCAGCAATCCTGCTGCTGCTGCTATTTTGGTTTTGTTGTTTGGGTTTGGGTTTTACCCCAAACCCATTAACCCAATAAGGTACCCAATTACCCATATTCCCCATATTGGGTTTGTCCTGATACCCGTTAACCCATTACCCATTAACTTAAGTTAATGGGTTTGGGTTGTGAATCTGGACCCGACCCGTTATGAGCCCAAACCCGCATCCAGACCCATTACAGGTAATTTTACAGAAAACCCCCTGGTACTTTTCAGTATTTGCGTTTAAAATATTTTATTTACGTATTTACCCTTTTTTTATGATTTTAGTATTCGGGCGATATCAGAAGCATCTGGACTCCGATTCGGGCGATTCTGGATCCGTTGCGATCGTGGGGAAGAGAGATACCATCCTATGGCTAGTTTGTGAGTGTTTTTCTTTGATGTCATGTTTACCTATCACTGTTACACGTGCATGTCATGTTTACATCTTACTGCTACACGTGCATGTCATGTTTACATATCACTGTTACACCTGCATGTCATATTTTCATATCTCTGTTTCACGTGCAATCCATGTTCCATGTTACCGTATTCCTGTTATATGATTGTTACCTGTTACTGATATGGATATTCCTGTTACTGGACATGCGAGCTGTTGATATGCGATATGTGGGAATCCCACATCTATTGTTCCCGTTTACCAGTATATTGTTCATGTTATCTTTTTCATGTTATATTGTTCCTGATTCCCGTGATATTGTTCTACGCTATCAACAGAGCTCAGGTCCAGTTATCATGTTACCCATATCATGTACAGTAGTTATTCTTGTTACATTGTATACTTGATATAACAGATCTTAAAGCTAACTTGGGTATGGGGGAGACTTGACGGTTGATTAGATCTTATCGCGTGATGTACTGGATCCATATTGTTTTCCCACTGCAGGGGACGGTAGTGCTACCTACCAATTGCTCCATGAGCTCTTGTTACTTGATTCATGCTCCCCTCTTAGCGGAGGGCCCTGGTCTTAGCAGCCGGGACTTGTTTAAGGCCGTGACCCGGGTATGCACGGGATACATCCACCCGATAAGAACTCCTCGACCATGGGTTTCCAAGTAACATAATAAAACAGTATACACAATAGTGACGTCGGGAACACTTGTTATTTGGTCACTCTCTCGTTTGGATAATGGTACCCGTAGGCCATGTCCGGATGGGTTCGACTGGAATGCGCGCTCCAGTATGAACTGCCAGTGGTATGGGACACTGAAAGAGATTGATTAAAATATCAGGTGGTACTGATTGCTACTATTGTATAAATAACATGACTTGCATGATACATGTTTACTTCTTGTTACTGTTCCTTACCTGATACATGTTTCCTACTGTATAGTTGTACGTATTATCGTACCTGACCATTTATCCGATATCATACATGTATACTTGTTACTCTAACCGATACATGTTACTCTTTCTGTAGTGGCATACTATTTATGCATATGTGCATATATTCTATTTTCTGTATACCTTGCATACATCATTACTGTCTATGCACCACACCGTATACAGGTTAGTTAGCATATGCCCATCTGCATGTGCACTGCTATCCTATCACCACTAGCATGTACACTTGTCACCACTAGATAATATTATACATTATATAAACTGGATACAATTAGAGACATGACCTGATGATAACCGGTTAGGTGGTTATGGTATTAAAAGACGACATGTCTGTATATTTCACTGCTTACATGTTTATATATTTCTATCGCTTATGATATGCTTATTATATGGTAGACACCATCATGTATCTATAGTAGTATCATGCTTGCAGTACTATAGTATATATTACTGCCTCCTTCATTTTACCACTCACTAGGTCGCTTTCTGACGACCCTGGGTTTGCGTGCCCAGATTGGAGATCCGCGTACCGAGAGTGCCTTGGAGTCACATGGGAGATTCCTCCTCTGGCCTATTCATAGGTATCTTAGTAATTTATTTCTGCTATCTTATTTGTCCCTATTTTTCATATCTGTTATGATCGCTGACCTCTTTCTGCAGGTATTCTTGTACTTATTTCATGCTGGACCTCATGACTATATGGAGGTAATGTACTGTACTGAGGCTTAACGTACGCGTGAGCGTATTTTCACCTCGCGTATGTACGTCTCCATAACGTCTCCGTTCTAATATTTCAGATTTTCAGGATTTTCTTTGGAAAATCTCCGTAGTCGGTGTCGACCGATACCGATAATCAGCTTTACTATTTTTATTTCACAAACAGAGTAGAATTTTGAGAATCCGCTTTCTTCAGGTGTCTTAGAATCGTATTCTCTACGTTAGGGTATTTTTGGGGATTTTTTCTGAATTTATCGAAATCCGGGCAAAACCGGTGTCGCCCGTATTGGCGAGACACTCTGAGATTTTTAATTTGCAAACCGAATCGAGTTTCTACAAACCGTTTTCATATTACGTCTCAGGATATTATTCTCTATTTTTTGTAATTTTTGGGCACCATTCGGAACTGGTCGAATATTGGGCCAATAGAATATTAATAAAATATTTTTTTATTTTCTTTTCTTTTCCTTCTTCTCCACTTTTCTCCATTCTTCCCACTGCCAATACCACCGACCTTTCCCCCTTTTTAAATCCCCCCTCCTCTCTCTCCCCCCCTCTATTCTCTCTCTCACTCTCCCAAACTCTCTCTCTCTCCAAACCCTCTCTCTCTCTTCATCTCTCTCTCCCCCCCTCCATATCTCTCTCTCTCTGCGGACCGCCAGCAAGGGAGGCCGGCGGCACGCCGGAGGCTGGCAGGCCCAGCCGGTGTCGCGCGGGAGGCTGACCGGGCGCTGGCGGCAAGGTGGCCGGCCAGGCGCCGGCGGCGCGGGAGGCCGTGGGGGCGCCAGCCTTCACCCCTCTCTCGCTCCTCCTCTCTGCAGGGCCCTCCGGAGGCCTTGGGCGCCGGAGCAGCGCCGGCGTCGGCGAGGCGACCGCGCCGGCGAGGCGGGCGCGCCGCCCGGGCAGCCGGGCAGCGGGCGCGCATAGGCGGCGGGCGCGCATAGGCGGCGGCGGCAGCAGCCCATGGCTGCTGCTGCTGCTGCTTCTCATTTGGGACCCAATGGGTTTGGGTTTGGGTTTAACCCATACCCGACCCATTTGCATTAAACCCGACCCATTAAAGGTACGATTACAGTTAAGCCCCTGTAAATTTCTAAATTACTTTTAGGCCCCTGTAAAATTACAATTAGCCCCTTGAACAACAATAATATTAAATGTGGTTGTCCGTGTATTAGTCTATCCGTGTACCAGAGGGACATCCATGTGTAGCAATAATCCGTGTACTATATCTGAATAGTACTCGTACATGTTATATCAGGGGTCAGTGTAATGAACTACAGTATTCGTGTAATGTGGAACCTAGTGTGTGAAGGTGTCTAGCATGCATGTTGAGTAATAACGTCGTGTCACCGAGTATCAATGAATCAGAATGACAATATAACGAGGAACGGGGAATCACAATATCTAGTGGTACATGTACATGTCGTATCGGTGTTTCGTGTGAGGCAGGTGAAAGATCACCTAGAGGGGGGTGAATAGGTGATTATGCTAATCTAGTCAACTCAATGCGGAATTAAAAACTGATTTGCAATTTCAACAAGAGATGCACACAACCAAGCCAAGCATATAAGTATGTATGAGCAATATGAATAGATGCAAGGCACAAAGTAAAGAGAGAGAGAGTAAGAGTCAATGAACAAGCGCAAACACCAAGATATGTTTCGAGGTTCGAGCACCTAGCTCTACATCCCCGCCTTCACCCAGAAGGATTTTAAGTCCACTAGCTTGTCCACAAAGGACTCCCACAAAGGGAACCTCCACCGAGGATTTGGAGCAATCACAATACAAGGAGTACCCAACTCCTCTCCTTACAAACACAACCTCCTCCTTGAGGCACAACTCCAATCCAACAAACAATCACCTCACAACCTGAGGGATTAGCACAAAGCCAAGCAAGGATCACCTCACAACTTGAGGGATACAAACCACTTGCACAAACAACCTCCTCAACCCAAGAGGGAAAAGCACAAAGCAAAGTATAGAGGGTTTACAACTTGGTGGTTCAACAACAACCACAAACAATCTCTTTTCCACACACAAAGATCCTATAGAAAAGATAGTAGATTTTTGCTCAAGTGTGGAGAAAACCAAGGGATTTGAAACCAGCAACTCAAAGAAAATCTTTGGGAAAAATAGAAATGAAGATAGTGAAGTTCAAACAAAAACTTTTCCCAAAATCCCTTTTCTTTGGTTTTTCAAACCCTAATAAAAACACCAAAAAGATTGTTCAATTTGAATTCAAAAACCTCTTTTAATTATTGTGAAAACACCAGAGAGTAAGGAAAAATTCGCACAAAAAATCTTAGAGAAAAACTCTTGCAAATGGGGTATTTATAGGCAAATCTGAAAACTAGCCGTTGGCAGCAGATTTTGCCAAAATAACCCTGCCGGTTGACCGGTCCGGTCGACCGCCCAACGGTCATTTTTTGCCCGTTGGCAGCTACCGGTCGACCGCCCCGGTCGACCCAAACAAACAGAGAGCTCTGCTCTCAGTCCGGTCGACCGGTCCGGTCGACCGTCCCAGTGTCTCCAAACGTGCACAGATCTGTGCACGTTGGTCGACCGGCCCGGTCGACCGACTTCAACCTAGTCGACTTGGTCAGTTGACTTAGTCGACTGGTGAAGCCCGGAACAGACAACTGAGTTAGAAACATATTTAAAAATTCTTTTATCTTTTCTAAAAATCACCAAAAATAGTTTTATCATTTTGCATTGATATATAAACATGTGGTAAAAAGTTTAGCTCAAATATCAATCAATATGAACTATTTTTGTGTCTTATCATTTTTACCAAAACCAAAAACTGTATTTTCTAAAACTTGGATTTTGAATAGAAAATACGTTTTGTCCAAAACTCTTCCAAATACAAAAACATGATATTTAAACACTTTGAAGCATGATGCATATGGATAGAAATCCAATATACATGAAACAAATATATATCATAGTTTTTGTCATTAATTCCAAAATATGTTTTGTCAAAAATATCAAAACATATAACACATGAATAAGGGAGTCAAAACTAAGTTTGTCTAGGAAATTAAATCATGCATGTATATAGAACAAATCATATATACATTAAACCATGTAAACTTGTTTTGATCTATCTATTCATGAAAACCAAGATCGGTTAAACCTAAAACCGAAAAACCAAAAACCAATATTCAAAACATGAAACTGTGTGTTGTGAACTTGAGCATTATCATACTATTCTAATCTTTACAAATTTGGATCTAAACACAAAGCTAAACTATGGTACCGAAGTCTTCTTGTAGAGCGCAATCTCCAAGCCGACTCGATCCCAAAACTCCTTGATCCACCGAGCAAGTGCTATATATGATCTTTGACGCTCGGGCTCTTGAATCAACTTGTGAAAGATGTGTGGAAGCTTTCACCAACTAATAACTTGATTAATGATCTGAAACTAAATAACACAAGATTATTAGTACACATAACTACATGAGTTAATCATCATCAAAACTAGAGTGGAAGGCCTTTGGGCCAACAGCAGGTACCGGTAATCATAACGAATGGAGTATCAGATATCCCTACTTGTCCTGACGGTCAAATGTTATTCTAATCGAGCATGTTTACACTGTTATTCTATCAATGACAATTTATGACTCGGTGTGTACAGTTTTACAGTGATTAACCGATAATCCTGTTTTATTTACATAAAGCAACCAAGTGTATTAAATATACTAAAAAGACAATTTATAAAATAAAAACACTCACAAACTATCCACGGGAAGTAGTTCTCTTTCCCATGATCACAACGGATCCAGAATCGTCCAAATCGGAGTCCGGATGCTCCTGATATTGCTCGAAAACCAAAACCGATATAAAAAGGTTAGATACGTAATAAACTGAAATCTCCTATGTGACTCCAAGGCACTCTCGGTACGCGGATCTCCAATCTGGGCACGCAAACCCAGGGTCGTCAGAAAGCGACCTAGTGAGTGGTAAAATGAAGGCGGCAGTAATATATACTATAGCACTACAAGCATGATACTACTATAGATACATGATGGTGTCTACCATATAATAAGCATATCATAAGCGATAGAAATATATAAACATGTAAGCAGTGAAATATACAGACATGTCGTCTTTTAATACCATAACCACCTAACTGGTTATCATCAGGTCATGTCTCTAATTGTATCCAGTTTATATAATGTATAATATTATCTAGTGGTGACAAGTGTACATGCTAGTGGTGATAGGATAGCAGTGCACATGCAGATGAGCATATGCTAACTAACCAGTATACGGTGTGGTGCATAGACAGTAATGATGTATGCAAGGTATACAGAAAATAGAATATATGCACATATGCATAAATAGTATGCCACTACAGAAAGAGTAACATGTATCGGTTAGAGTAACAAGTATACATGTATGATATCGGATAAATGGTCAGGTACGATAATACGTACAACTATACAGTAGGAAACATGTATCAGGCAAGGAACAGTAACAAGAAGTAAACATGTATCATGCAAGTCATATTATTTATACAATAGTAGCAATCAGTACCACCTGATATTTTAATCAATCTCTTCCAGTGTCCCATACCACTGGCAGTTCATACTGGAGCCCGCACTCCAGTCGAACCCATCCGGACATGGCCTATGGGTACCATTATCCAAACGAGAGAGTGACCAAATAACAAGTGTTCCCGATGTCACTATTGTGTATACTGTTTTATTATGTTACTTGGAAACCCATGGTCGAGGAGTTCTTATCGGGTGGATGTATCCCGTGCATACCCGGGATCACGGCCTTAAACAAGCCCCTGGCTGTTAAGATCAGGGCCCTCCGCTCTCTCGTTTGGATAATGATACCCGTAGGCCGTGTCCGGATGGGTTCGACTGGAGTGCGGGCTCCAGTATGAACTGCCAGTGGTATGGGACACTGGAAGAGATAAATTAAAATACCAGGTGGTGCTGATTGCTGCTATTGTATAAAGAACATGACTTGCCTGATACATGTTTACTATTGTATAGTTGTACTTGTTACTGTTCCTGCTCATTTATCCGCTATCATGTTACCTGTATGATCGTTACTTTACCTGGTACATGTTACGCTTTCTGTGGTGACATACTACGTATGCACATGTATACGATGCATTGCATATATTCTGTTTTGCATTGCCTATATGCTGCCTAGACACCACACCGTAGTATGGTTATGTTGCATACTTCATCTACACGTTTATGTCCATCACATCATCACTATACAACTGTAGTTATTATTATAGACATGACCTGATGATAACATGCTAGGTAGTGCTGGTATTAAAATAGATGACATGTTTATATAGTTGCACTGCTTTCATGTTTATCTATTTCTACTGTTTCTATATCCTTATTATATGCATCACTAGTCCAATCTCATGTACTATATGTTATTATCGTGCTTGTAGTACTATTGTATCTATTACTGCCTCCTTCATTTTACCACTCACTAGGTCGCTTTCTGACGACCCTGGGTTTGCATGCCCAGGTTGGATATCCGAGTTACCGTAGCTTCAGAGAGTGACTTCGAGTCACATGGGAGATTCCTCATCGGGACTATTCATAGGTATTTTAGTGATTTATTTCTATTATCTTATTTGTCCCTTTTTCATATCTATTCTGATCGCTAATCTCTTCTGCAGGTATTCTTGTACTTATTTCATGCTGGAACTCAGGTATATATGGAGATTATTTACTGTACTGAGGCTTAGCGTACGTACGTGGGGTTTTCCGCCTTGCGTATGTACGTCGCCATAACGTCCCCGTACCTGCGGGATCGGGGCGTTATAGATAGGAGCTGTGCTACTCCACCAGTAGATCCAAAGAGAGGATCCACAAAGAAACTTGACGTTCGGCCGGTCTACGGAGAACAAGACTCACTCTCCACCGCCACATGAAGAACCCAGTGTTAAATAAAGAGGAGAATCAACCCTGAGATTCCCTCTCTTTTGTAATCGGATGATATCCGTTGTAATCTTCTATTCAATCAAAAGAATTTTGCAACTGTGATCTTTTCCGACGCGTACAAGAGATGGCGACGCCGCTGAGGAGAACTTGTCGTTCTCAACCAACGAGAAAGTAGTGGCGCAAGCCGACGTCAAGATGCTTGGATTCACAGTCGAATCCCTTGTGATCGAATTCGACTAAGAAAAGTTGAACTCCCCCTAAGCTTCGGGAGTCTCCCGTGGAGAAAACATGGTCAGCCCCAACGTCTTTTCAGAGACCCGCGCCATGACCCCATGGTTAAGATGGCAATAGAGACCAATCTCCCCTCCATCCTTTTATCAAGGCACTTCCAGTTCCGAATGCTGGGGGTTCTCAACAACCTCATCGACTCAATTGGAATGCCGAGAGACGGCGAAGGCATTGCACTCATCATCAGCAGACAGGAGTGATTGCAACAACATATGTGGCCCGCATCAATGTCTCCTACGAGACCCGCGAGGCCAATGATGATGAAGGCAAATCTCGCCGCAAAACTCCTCCCAAGGCTCAGCAAATTCAATTTGTAGGGGGTTCGCATCAACTCCTGCGAGCCAAACGGATTGCTGATCGTCGACAAAGACGTCAAGTCACCATCAGCAAATAGAGCTCGCTTTCACCCCCGCTTTTCGGCATGAAACGCGAAGTTCGCTTTCAGCCCCACATTTCTGCAACAAAACGCGATGCTCGCGTTCACGAGCTGCGCGTTTCGGCGCCAAAATGTGAAGTTCGCGTCCAGCCTCAAGCTGTGCAAAAATGCGAGAATGCGCGACCCACGTTCAGCCTAAGGCCGCGCCAGGACATGACCTTAGCGTGCGAGAGTCGCTGACAGTGTTAAAGGATGACCTTCGCGTTTCTATTTAAAAGCGTAAGACACGCGTTCAGTAGGAGGCTGCGCCAGAATGAGATCATCGCGTTTCACTTCAGAAACGCGAGCTTCGCGTTCAGCCGTAAGAGGCCATGTTCAAATATGAACTGAGAAGCTCTCATCCCATGGGTTTGAGTGCCATTGCGAACAGTTCATCTCGGCGGTTCTCTTTGATTGTCGCTGCAACTTTCGGATGACTGAGCCGTCAGGAACTCAAACTCCTCCAAGAGACGCAGAGCTCGCGTTCAAATGTCAGACGCGGAGATCGCCAGAAGCGGACTTCGCATCCTTTCTCAGACGCAGAAACACGAGCCTGAGTAGAAGGTTTGTTAAAAACCTTGAGGGACTTGGTCCCATCCTCTACTCCAAAATCTCCTACCAATTCTCACCCACAGAATGGTAGGGCCACAAAAATACCTATATTCATTCCTCCAATGAAATGAACTGGGATTTGTCATGTTAATACTAAACCTCTGACAAACCATATTTTTCAATCCTCAGTGGATTCTGTCAAGTTATTATTAAACCTCTGACAATGAAACTCATTAAAAATCCTCGCTGTTATATTGATACTACACTTCTAACAGCGAATTTTACACACCTCTAGAAAATCAATGATTGTCACGTTAATATTAAACCTCTGACAGTTCATTTTATTTTCCACCAAAATCCCCTACCAATTCTCTTCCATAGAGTGGTAGGTCCATAAATACAATCATTGTTAAGTTTAATATCAAACCTCTAACAATGGAAAGTTTCAATACTCCCCAGCGAGTACAAGCTTCACTTGTCGCTCCTCTACATGGAGTTACAAATCAAATTGTCAAGTTAATATTACACCTCTGACATTCCAAACTTCACTTGTCAATTCTCATCAATAGAATGACAAGTCCTCAAAATTGCTCATATTGCAAATCAATGATTGTCAAGTTAATACTACACCTCTGACATTCCAAACTTCACTTGTCAATTCTTATCAATAGAATGACAAGTCCTCAAAATTGCTCATATCGCAAACCAACTACTGTTATGTTAACACTACACCTCTAACAGTGATTGAGTTGCTGCCAAGTTTAATATTAAACCTCTGACAGTCACTTTTCCTCAGGCTTTCATATCGAAGCTGAGACGAGCGATGCTAAGTTTAATATCGCACCTCTAGCATCCAATTCATTGTTAAGTTCAACAATACACCAATGACAATGATTTTCCTTCGAACTTCCGTATCGGAGTCGAGATGACCAATGCTAAGTTTAACATCACACCTCTAGCAGTACCTCCACTGTCAAGTTTAACACCACCTATGACAGTGATATCTTCAGTCTCCCCAACGAAACTGAAGTTCTTATAGAGCTAAGTTAATAGTACACCTCTAGCTCACATCCTTGTCAAGTTAATATCACACCTCTGACAAGATTCAATCTGACTCGTTAAGTTAATATCACACCTCTGACGGTAAAGAAATATTAAGACCCCCGACGGGTCTAGTCTTACTTGTCATTCCTTCAATAGAATGACAGGTCCACTTAAATTGCTTAAATCGTAAAATCCCATTACTGTTATGTTAAACATTACACCTCTAACAGTAAATCTTTATTTTCTAGGGAAATCAATATTTGTCATGTTAACAATTACCTCTGACAACTCATTCCCTAAAATCCCCTCCAAAATCCCTTACCAATTCCCATCCATGGAATGGTAGGACCACAAAAAGCCAGTTTCCCCAGTGAAATAATCACAGATCAAACATGCCAAGTTAACATTACACCTCTGGCATATTCACTGTTAAGTTAACATTAAACCTCTAACAGTGATTTTCCTCAATTTTCTCAGTGGAATAAATTACAAATCGAACCTGTCATGTTAATATTACACCTCTGACAGTAAGACTTTGACGTATCCCAGGGGGTAAAACTTCAACTTGTCAATTCTCCTCAATAGAATGACAAGTCCAGTCAAAATACTGTTATGTTCAAAATCACACCTCTAACAGTAGACAAATCCCGGTCAAGTTAACATCACACCTCTGACCAAACTTGCTCCACTCGCAAGACAAATCCCGGTCAAGTTAACATCACACCTCTGACCATAGTTGCTCATATCGCAAAATCAATCGCTGTTAAGTTAACATTACACCTATGACAGTGATCTCCTCGATTTTCTCCGTGAAAACGAGATCTTTCAATGCTAAGTTAAACATCACACCTCTAACATGCATTTCATTGTTAAGTTAACATTACACCTATGACAATGATATTCTCTCAATTTTCTCAGTGAAAATGAGACTTTCGTGGTGCTAAGTTAATATCACACCTCTAGCACACATCTTTGTCAAGTTAATATCACACCTCTGACAATTCAATTTGCTCAAATTGCAAACCCAAACCGTTACGTTAACATTACACCTCTGACGGTAAAGATCTTCATGGATCCTCAACAAATTCAATCTCACTTGTCATTCTCGTCAATAGAATGACAGGTCCACTTAAATTGCGTAGATCGCAAAATCAATCGCTGTTATGTTAATATCACACCTCTAACAGCAAACTTTCATTCCCAGCAGAGTTCTAGTCATGTTAATATTAAACCTTTGACGATAGACTCTGGCATAAATCCCCAACGGATCAAACTCCACTTGTTATTCTCATAAATAGAATAGCAAGTCCACAAAACTTATTCAAAACACAAATCCAGATCTCACTGTCAAGTTAACATCACACCTCTGACAAGTACCTTCTCAAATTCCCCCGATAGAGTTATTTAATTTGCTAAGTTAATATCACACCTCTGGCAATTAAAGCTCTTTCAAAGAAGCTTTGAGCGTGAACTTCGCGTCTCAAGTACAGAGCCGCGTCTCAATGAACTTAAGAGTTGCGTCTCAACAGCAAGTAAAGGATGTGTCTCTACAGAAATTGAGAGCCACGTCTCTACAACAATTGAGAGTCGCATCTCAACTTTGGTGAAGCTCGCGTCTCCACTTGATCAGTGTGCCAGAACTGCGTCTGTGAGAGCTGCGTCCTCTCTTCCCCCCAATACAAAGAGTATGTCTCTGCTACTGTAATCAGTTCAACAGTACACTAGCAAAGGCAATTGACAACTCCACCGATTCAACAGTACACCGACAATCAAATTACAAACGATCTTTCTTGGAGGCTTCAAGCAGTTCAATAGTACACTCACGAAGACCAAAACCCAGACAAGATCAAGCTCGAGACTGCCTCTCAGAAGAATGCCAGTCTGATTATAGGAAGTCCCGATTCAACTGAAGTCCAAAGTATTCCGAAATCCGTCTCAGTCAATCCCGGAGTTTCGAAAACTTTGGAGGGGGTTCTGTAGGCTATCAAAAAATTACTACGGACAAAGCCTCAGACGCGAACCTACCAAATGCGGAGATAGCTTTCAGTCTCAGACGTGAACCTCCCAGACGCGAACTTCCCAGACGCAGACCTTGCGTTCCAATGTCAAACGCGGAGGTCGCTAGATGCGGACCTCGCGTTCCAATATCAGACGCGGAGATCGCCAGATGCGGACCTCGCGTCCTTTCTCAGTCAAACGCGGAGGTCGCCAGACACGGACCTCGCATCCTTTGTCAGACGCGAAAGTCGCGTTTCAACTCAAACGCGAGCCTGAGCAGCTCCGCGTTCTAACACAGACGCGAGCCTGTGAGCTCCGCGTCTCAACATCAAAGCGAGGTCTGCGTCCAGCGCGAGACCCGCATTTTTTGCTATAACTGAGCCACAAACTTGGTCAGTTTCACCCCATTTTCTCTCCACATAATGGGGAATAACTTCCCATTATGGAGAGATTTAAGGAGTTGGTTACATCCCTCCAATTATGGAGAGATTTAAGGGTTGGTTACACCCCAATTCCTCTATAAATAGCAATGAATAGCTAGGGAAGGGAGAGGACGGCAGGGGTTTTGGAAGGAGACCTCTCTAAGGGACCCAGGGGGAGGGGACCTCTTCTAAAAGGGCTGAAGAGGAGAGTCCCGATGGAGGAATCCAAGAAGCCATGGGCAGAGGAGGAGAGCTCCCTCAGCAGAGTTCGACCTCGAAGCTCTTGTAGACTGAGAAGAGTTCAACTCTTTCTGTTAACTTGCTAAGTTCAAGTTCTTTAAATCTCTTTGAGATTCCATTACTGATAGGAGCTGTGCTACTACACCAGTAGATCCAAAGAGAGAATCCACAAAGAAACTTGACGTTCGGCCGGTCAACGGAGAACAAGACTCACTCTCCACCACCACATGAAGAACCCAGCATTAAATAAAGAGGAGAATCAACCCTGAGATTCCCTCTCTTTTGTAATCGGATGGTATCCGTTGTAATCTTCTATTCAATCAAAAGAATTTTACAATTGTGATCTTTTCCGACGCGTGCAAGAGATGGCGACTCCGCTGGGGAGAACTTTATCGTTCTCAACCAACGAGAAAGTAGTGGCGCAAGCCGACGTCAAGATGCTTGGATTCACAGTCGAATCGCTTGTGATCGAATTCGACTAAGAGAAGTTGAACTCCCCCTAAGATTCGGGAGTCTCCCGTGGAGATAACATGGTCAGCCCCAACGTCTTTTCAGAGACCCGCGCCATGACCCATGGTTAAGATGGCAATAGAGACCAATCTCCCCTCCATCCTTTTATCAGGGCACTTCCAGTTCCGAATGCTGGGGATTCTCAACAACCTCTTCGACTCAATCGGAATGCCGAGAGATGGTGAAGGCGTTGCACTCATCGTCAGCAGACAGGAGTGGTTGCAACAGTATATGTGGCCCGCATCAATGTCTCCTACGAGACCCGCGAGGCCAATGATGATGAAGGCAAATCTCGCCTCAAAACTCCTCCCAAGGCTCAGCAAATTCAATTTGCAGGGGGTTCGCATCAACTCCTACGAGCCAAACGGATTGCTGATCGTCGACAAAGACGTCAAGTTCACCATCAGCAAACAGAGCTCGCTTTCACCCTCGCTTTTCGGCATCAAACGCGAAGTTCGCTTTCAGCCCCGCATTTCTGCAACAAAACGCGATGCTCGCGTTCACGAAAGGGATAACTTGCAACAGTGTCTATGCGATACTCAAAATTTTAATTTTGGTCGAGTTCAATGGGTGTGATGAAATTGAATCTTAATTTCTAAAACACCATGATTCTTGGGATAAATTGATAGGATTAGAGATATTAGGATTGGTTAAAGATTGATAAGAGAGGGTTTTTCTCATTTCTATAGGTGTTAAACAATTTGTTCATTTGTGCTTCTAACCTGCCGATGACTGGTAACAAAATTTTGGGTCTGAATCATGTCTTCCATACTCTTCTTTAAGTCATTCGGTTCTTCTTGAAAAGGTGTGTAGAAAATTTGGAAACTTTGATTTTGTGAGTCCTTCAGATGTTGAATTTGTTGTTCGGACTCAAGCAAGATTTCTATACTCTTTTTCAAGTCGGATTTTTTTCTTGGGGAGGTGGGACTGGAAAGGGTGAGTATGCAGCTTGAAATTTTGGTGTAAATTGTGAGTCCAAAATATTTTGAATTTGTCATTCGGACTCATTTAAGGCTTCTAGACTCTTTTCTAACTCTGATTTTCCTTCAATCGGTTGTTCCAGAAAAGGAGTATAGGAAGCACAATGTGGGGAAGAAAAATTATGGACAAAGTAGTGAAAAATTTGACTCAGGGAAGGTGAATTCCCATTGACTCTATGAAGAGTTGAGATTATTTTGAAACTTTTTGTCATAAGATTAGGGATATGAGTTATATTGAGTCAGATAAATCCAAGCTGGTATACGTTGTTGGGTCATGTTATACAAAGTCAGGTTGGAGTAATCCTTGTCAAATGAGGTCGGGGAGAAAAATGGATTCATATTAAAGTTAAATTTTTTTGGTTATAATCCATTTCATAACAAACACAAACAAAAAAGAAAAAATAAACAAACAAACAAATAAAAAGAAAGAAAAATCAAACAAGTTTATGCTAGCGTTGACCTAGAAGACTTCTAATTGGTCGACTGTCCAGGAGAGGGATATTGCAATAATCAGCCCACAAGCTAATCAGCCAGGTAGGGGTAAAATTCAGTGAGAGTATCCATGCGTAAGTAACGGGTCTTAATTACTCTAAATCACTGAATCTTTGATGCTTAACCTCTCAACCCCCAATCCTTAGACACCGACTTGGTAAGAGTCTGATACTTACAACTTCCTCCCGAGGTTAATCTCTTAATGAGTCTGAGATGCCCCTTGGGACCAATGTCTAGCAAGTTTTATTTAGGCTTGGGTTTTGAGAGTGGAGAGGTGATTTTTGGCGAAGGGAGGTGCATTATCCGTAGTTAATAATACAATATTAATATTTTTTTAAATTTTGTTTGGTTTTACTTATTATTTTATTTTCATTATTAACTAACTTGATTTATAACCTATTAGTATTATTAGTGTTATTAATTTATTGTTGTTGTTATTATTGCTAATTATTATGATTATTATTGGTTATCATTAGTAGTAGTATTATCACTGATTATTACTATTAATATTATTGTTAAATTATCATTGTTGTTATGATAAATACTATTATGTGTTATTATTATTCTTCTTATTATTAGTTTCCATTACCCATTACCCAATCACCAAACCCAATACCCAAGCCCATCAATTCAAACCCAACAACCCAATCTTAATCTTAACAAACCAAATCCTATATCCTAACTAACCTAACGAGCATCTAATCCTAAACCTAACCCTATCATTAACCTTAACCCTAATCTTATATCTCGTCTTCTCCTCCTTCCACCTCTGCCCGAGCTCCACCTTGGCCTACTAGGCATGGCCATGACATCCTAACCCTCACCATCTTCTCTGTGCATCTCCTTCACCATCTCGCCATACCCGTCCTCCTTCATTCCGCCGCCTCACCGACCTCCTCTCCTATCTCTCCTGGCTGCCACACTTCTTGGCTACAACCACCTCGCAACCCACCGCAGCCCAGCGAGAGTCCCCATCTCCATCACTATTTCTTCCTCCAAACCTTTCTGGGCTCTCCCCCTTCATGCGCCCCCCACCACGTGCATGCCGTCACCACTGCTGCCCTATTACCTGAGGACCCCTGAGCAAGCCCACCTCGGCCATGCTCCGCCATCCCCATATTTTTTCCCTGACTGCATTGTCGTGCTCCCCACTCCTCCTTCAGAGCTATGACTGTCGTTCTCCTCCTCTGAGATCCTCACGGGAGCCGAAATCGTCGCATGTGTGCTCTGCCAGCATGGCCGCTTCTCCACCTCCTTCCCATGAACCTGTGCGTGAGTGTCTCCCTCTCTCTCAATCTCTCTTTCTATCTCTCTCTCTCTCTCTCTCTGTGTGTGTGTTGTATATATGTGTATATGTATTGTGTATGTGCGCTCGCGCATGTGTGTGTGTGTGTAAGTGAGTGTGTGTATGTGTATAATTGTGTATATATTTGGGTATATGTGTGTGTATACATATATGAGTGTATGTGTGTGTGTGTGTGTTTGTGTGTGTGTTACAGTGGTTAAACCAGAATTGCGTTTACGGAAGATTTGGATTTTGTTCACTGTGGACCTGATACGCTAGAGATTCCAAGAACTGAAGCGAGACGATTTGGAGATTCGAACCAGTTCATGCAGTACAGCCTCGACGATGATTCAGACCCAAACTTACATCATTTCATGTGAGTATCTGATTTTTGTGTCTTTATTTATTTATTCTGTCAGTGAGTGTTTAATTTATTTCTATATTTTATCGCTATTTAATTTTAATTGTGAGTATTTTAGTCTTTCAATGAATTATATTTACCGTTTAAATTATTGTTCATGTCCGGTTATCGCTCATGCATGTTAGTTATGGTTCATGTATACACATTATATGTATATATTGAGTAATTTATTAACCACTCCAGACAACTATGTTCGGGTTAATGATGGACTATATCGAGTGAAATGTTTACTAGTAATTAGTGAGATGAAAAATTTCATGAAGACAGATTGTTGATTCTATATGTTTTGATGATACTATTGGGAGAATTAGCTATTGATTAATGAGTAATACACTGAAGGAGAGTTGGATCTTGATGATAATGGATTATACATATATTTCATATTTAAATGCATTTAGACACAGTATTTTATCAATAAGAGATGAGTGTTTTTGTTTACCGATTTTAACATTATTTGATTTCATTGATCTTTTGGTGCTTAGATTTATCAATGGACTTTTATTGGAGTGGATTGACTTAGAGATGAGTGTAGATTGAATTAGTATGGATTAATGGAGTGCATGAATATATAGTGGATCCGTTGCCTTGGTAATTGATGCGTGGACTTTACTGGAGAGTATACTAGACTTGATTTTTTCGTGTTTGGTGATAATTCAGAAAATGATATATTAGATCTTAAGGTTGATTAGTTCATGATGGTCGTTAAATGTGTGGATTCTTAAATGAATTTCTTTTAAGATTGAATTTCTTTTATTTGATGAAAAATAGACAAGAATTAAATCGGATTTTGAGCATTTATTTAAAAGTGGAGTAGTTTTATAAAAAGATTAGACTTGGATTATCAGTAGGCTCGATTGGAGTATGATTTGACTTGGGGGTTTGAGGAATAGGTGTAATTAGAATCGGTCAGAACTAATAAATTATACATATATTCAGTGGAGTTGTGTCTTGATATTTGGATTTGTGATCGAGTTTGATTGAAGAGGGAGTGGATTTATGATCTTGATCGGGTTGGACAGTAATGATTGATTTGACCTGGCTGAGGTTTTCATCTCTATTGGTTGGGATTCAAATATACTGATGGATAGAGAATTAAGGTAGATTGATAGTATTGAGAGATCTGTATTATTGATCAATTGAGCTTCTAGATTGACAATGAATTGAATACTTATGATTACAATGACTGTATTGAGATTATAAGTTAAAGATTATTGTTATATTCTAAAGAATATGAATAAGATTGTAGATTGATTAAACGTTATGTTACATGACTTGTTATTGTACCATTTCATGTTACCGAAAATTACTGAAAAAATATTGTTATACTATATCACTATGTACAGTTTGACTATTTACTGTACACGCGGTTACTGTTACTGTCCACTGTTATTGTTATTACTTATCGGGTATACGATTACTGTTCACATTGTTACTGTCACTATTATTGTAACCGTATTATCCTAGAAATTGAAATAACATGGATATTGATTGTTTTAAATAACTAAATAATAATGTAAACGGACAATTTACACTGGGATTGAAAAACTTGATTGAGGAGATAACGTTTGTATTTTAGGAGGACCTGGGATACAGGTTGTGCAGCCGACTGAGGGTTCCACTGTAGGGTTCCCTGGGGATGACTGACATCCCATATGTTTACTGTTTTCACAATGAGATTACTGTTACTATTACTGAGTACCTAGCAATACGACATGGTTCAGCGATATGAAACTGAGGTCATGGTTCCGGGTATGTACCCTAAAACATGGACATTGTCTCCACTGATCAGTTTTAATAACATAAGATCTCAATTGGCACGTGTGGTAGGCGTAGTGTGGGATGCGTCTACTGCATATGATAATTGGTATTTGCTGACATAATTAATAATAACAGACTACGTATTACACTGCAGATTGATGTGTGCCCACTTCTTATACATGCAGATCATGATAGACACCTGACATATAGATTTTGTTGGCCCAAAGGCCTTCCAGTCTAGTTTTGATGATGACTCACTCATGTAGTTATATTTACTAATAATCTTGTGATTCTTAGTTTCAGATCATTAGCAAGATATTAGTTGTTGATTAGCTTCAACATGAAGTGTTTGGAAGCTTATCATGGTGATTCCGGTGCCAAAGCTTAAAGATCATACCTTTGCACTCGGTGGATCGCGTTTGGGAGCAAGTCTTCTTGATGACTCAAAAACTTAGGTATCCATAGTTTAGTTTAGTGTGTTTTAGATCCATTTGTAAAACTTAGTATAGTTGATATGCTCAAGTTCACAATACACACACATAAATTCAATATGTTTGGTTTTTGATTGAATCGGTTTTGGATTTCAAGGCTTGACACCCTTCTATAGTTATTATCATAACTTTTTATTTTTATATTCAAATAACATTATTTAACTTGCATTTCAAAGATAACTTTCAGATCTAAATTTATTATTTAATAACCATTTTCTGATTCTAATTTTAAAGTTGTCAAATATTTGGTTGAAATCTTTTCTTGTTCTGAAAACAGTTTACAGTTTCTGTTTTGACACCTTTTAGTATTTTATTGATAACTTTCAATTCTGAAATGATATTGATTTGATTTAAGTTGCATTAGAAAGAAGACTTCAATATCTACAACTTCATCCTATATACGTATTCCCAAATTCGAACGTTTTAGATCTCAAAAATGTGTTCCAAGCTGACCTATTTTGCTGTCTGCCAGGTTGGGCCGGTCGACTGGGACAGTCGACTGGGCCAAGCTACCGGTCGACCGGCCAGTCGACCGGACGTGCACAAAACCGTGCACGTCGGCTGTTTTTGTAGACGGTCGACTGTGCGGTCGACCGACTGTGACCAGATTGGTCTCTGTTTGTCTGGGTCGACCGCCAGGTCGACCGACAGCTGTCAACGGCTATTTTTTTGACCGTTGGACGGTCGACCGGGCGGTCGACCGCCAGGCCTGTCAGGCTGACACGTCAGCCTAACGGCTAGTTTTGAATTTGGCCTATATAAACCCCATTGTTTGGAGTTTCTCCTCAAGATTTTTATGCCAAAATTTCCTGACCATTTCTAGTGTTTTAAAAGAGTTTTAAAAAGAGTTTTTGGGCTTTAAACTTCTCATCCTTATTGTTTTTTTAGGTTTTTGGAAAAATCAAAGAAAAGAGTATTTTGGGAGATTTGTCTTGGTTTTCATTCTATATCATTTGCAAGAATTTTCCCAAGTGTTTTTCTTTGTTGCTTGTTTTCCAAACACCTAGTTTTCCACACTTGATCCATATCATACTATCCTAATCTATTAGGATCTTGTTTTTTGTGGAAAAAAAAAAGGAAAGAGGTTTGTGGTTGAAAGAAACCACTTATTGTAAACCCTTGATTTCTTGGTTGCTCCCTCTTTGGTAGAGGTTGAGATTGTGTAATTGGGTTGTTGGTTTGCTCCCTCTTAGGTAGAGGTGGAGATTGGTGTTTGCTCCCTCTTGGTGAGGTGGAGTTGGTTGTTGGTTTGTATCCCTCTAGAGTGAGGTGGATTGGTTGTTGTTTGGCTACGGGCCTACCCCTCGGTTGTGAGGTGGTTATTTGAGAGAGGAGTTTGGTACTCCTAGTGTTGTAACAAATCCTTCTCGGTGAAGGTTCCCTCGGTGGGAGTCCTCGGTAGACGTTGATAGTGGATTGGAAATCCTACACGGTGGTGTAGGCGGGGATGTAGAGCAAGGTGCTCGAACCTCGAAACATATCTTGGTGTTTGCGTTTTGATCCATTGTCCCTCTAACTCTCTCTTATAATTGTGCAAAGCATCATACTTCATATCATATCATACTTGCTTGTGTTGAGCATATTTCATATTGCCTTGCATTATTTCATATTGCTATTCATTCTTATATGCTTGGCTTGATTGTGTGTGTGCCTCACTTGTACCTAATCAACAAGAGCTTCACATAGCACCTCAACCCATTCAAGGAGAATCAAGAGGAGTTAGTCCAGAGCCCTTCACGGGGAATTCGGCTACACTTGTTGATTGTACTAAGTGTGTTGCAAGATTTGCATTAGCTTCCGCATTTTGTGCACTTAGTTTGCACTTAATTTCTAGATTAGCACTTACACCTATTCACCCCCCCTCTAGGTGTTTTTCAGATTTATAACAGATCAATTCCCTTGCTCTTTAAGTTATGCATTGTGTGTTATATGAATATACTGACGGATTATTATTTTGTATTATGTTATCTTTTATTACAACTTTATTTATGTTACTTCTTATCTGGTCTATTGTTCTAGCAGTATTGTAGTGTTATATACACACTACTATGCACGTGCACCTTCCTTCATTTTACACACTCATTGAAAATTTTATGACTCCCCTGGATTTACACATCCAGGTATAGGATGTTTCATTCTATTGACCAAGTGTTAATGAGATCACATGTTTTTCGAGGAGCCAGGAGTTTTTCTCTATTGATTATTGATATTCCTGCTCTCCTTTATTCATGTTATTTCATGATTCTCTTTGTATTAGATTCAGTTATCATTCCTTTCCTATATTCATTCGTTTTTATGTGTGTTTGCTTACATGTAATTTTGCAGTGATGTAATTTATTATAGTAGATTTGTATAACTTGTTCGGATTACTTAAACCTTAGCATGTATACATGAGGTATTCTCATTGCGTATAAATATCGCCGACTCTCGTCGCATCTAGCGTATTTTGGGAAGTAAGGCGTGACAAGATTTTCCTAGTATTAGAGCCAGGTTCGACTTTTGATTTTCAAAATAAAATGGATCTGATTCTTACTGATGACTTTAGACTAGTAATATTAACACTACAATTAATATATATTATTCACACGATGATTTTAAGTCCACTTAGAATCAACCGTCCTTTCTTTGAAAATTCCTCTCCTGGATCTTTCGATACTTCAGATTCTAACTCTCTTTCCAGAGCAACCTACATTTTCCTTTGAGCTTTATTTTATCTCGATTCTATTTTTTTTGATTTTGTTTCTTGGACCTGGCCATTAGATTCAAAACTAGTAGCATAAATTAGAGTGGCGCAGCGAAAACGTTGTGACTCCATACCGCACAGAGAAGCGATGTGGGGGTGAGAAGACATCACCAACGATTGACATTGGTCCATTCTCTTGATTCCTTAATTTGCTTGATATCTATTCCTTAACTTTAATCTTCTATTCAATTCCCTGCTTTAATGAAATTTTGAGGATAAAATTTTTGTAAAGTGGGTAGAATGTAATCTCCCTAGTTAATAATACAGTATTAGTATTTTTTTAAATATTTGTTTAGTTTTACTTATTATTTTATTTTTATTATTAACTAACTTGATTTATAACCTATTATTCTTATTATTATTTTATTATTGTTGTTATTGTTATTGCTAATTATTATGATTATTATTGGTTATTATTAGTAGTAGTATTATCACAAATAATATTATTATTAATATTATTGTTAAATTATTATTGTTGTTATGATAAATTCTATTATGTGTTAATATTATTATTGGCTTCCATTACCTATTACTCAAAACTCATTACCCAATAACCAAAACCAATAGCTAAGCCCATCAATCCAAACCCAACAACTCAATCCTAATCCTAACAAACCAAATCTAAAATCCTAACTAACCTAATCATCATCTAATCCTAACCTTAACCCCATCATTAAGCCTAACCCTAATCTTATATCTCTCCTTCCCCTCCTTCCACCTCTGCTCGAGCTCCACCTCTGGCCTACCAAGCACGGCCACGCCATCCCAACCCTCACCATCTTCCCGTGCATCTCTTTCACCATCTCGCCATGCCTGTCCTCCTTCATTCCGCCGCCTTACCGGCCTCCTCTCCCATCTCTCCTGGCTACAACCATCTTACAACCCACCTTCGGCCCCGCTGAAGTCTCAATCTCCATCTCCTACCTCTTCCTCCAAACCTCTCTTAGCTTTGCCCCTTCATGCGCGCACCCACTGCGTGCAGGCCGTCACTACTGCTGCCCTATCACCCGATACCCCCTGAGTGAGCCTACCTCGGCCATGCTCTGCCACCCCATATTCTTCTCTTGCTGCATTGTCGTGCTTCTGACTCCTCCGTCGGAGCCATGACCGCCACTCTCCTTCTCTGAGATCCTCGCTGGAGCCGAGATCATCGCCCGTGTGCTTTGCCAGCATGGCCGCTTCTCCACCTCCTTCCCATCAGCCCATGCATGAGTGTCTCCCTCTCTCTCAATCTCTCTTTCTATTTCCCACTCTGTATGTTGTATATATGTGTGTATGTGTTGTTATGTGTGTGTGTGTGCGCGCGCGCGCGTGCATGTGTGCGCGCGCGTGCGTGCACGTGTGTATGTAGGTGAGTATGTGTATGTGTATAATTGTGTATATAATTGTGTATTCGTATGTATACATATAAGAGTATATACATGTACGTGTTACAGTGATTCAATCGGAGTCGCGTTTATGGAAGATTCAGATTTGTGTTCACTGTAGACCCGATACGCTGGCGATTCCAAGACCCGATGCATGAGACAATTCGGAGATCCGAACCAATTCGTGCAATGCAGACGTGACGGTGAATCAGACCCGAAATTGTATCATTTCATGTGAGTGTCTGTTTGTTGTGCCTTTATTTATTTATTACCATCAGTGAGCGTATAATTCATTTCTGTGTTTATCATTATTTAATTGTAATTGTGAGTATTTTAGTCTTTTCAGTGAATTATATTTACCGTTTAAATTATTGTTCATGTCTGGTTACCACTCATACATGCTAGTTATGGTTCATGTATGTACACATTATATATATATATATTGAGTAATTGGTTAACCACTCCAAACAACTATGTTAGATTTAATAATGGACTATATCGAGTGAAATGTTTATTGCTAACTAGTAAGATGAAAAATTCCAAAAAGATAGACTGTTGATTCTATATGTTTTGATGATACTATTGGGACAATTGACTATTGATTAATGAGTAATACACCGAAAGAGAGTTGGAACTTGGTGATTATGGATCACACATATATTTCATGTTTAAATATATTTGGACACAACATTTTATCACTAAGAGATGGGTGTTTCTGTTTATCAATTTTAATATTATTTTATTCATTGATCTGTTGGTGTTTAGATTTACCAATGGACTTTTATTAGAGTGGATTGACTTAGAGATGAGTGTAGATTGGATTAGTATGAATTAGTGGAGTGCATGAATATATAGTAGATCTGTTGCCTTGGTAATTGGATGCATGGACTTTACCTGAGAGATATACTAGACTTGATATTTTCGTGTTTGGTCATAATTTAGAAAATGATATATTAGATCTTGAGATTGATTAGTTCATGATGGTGGTTAAATATGTGAATTCACATATGAAATTCTTTTAAGATTAAATTTCTTTTATTTGATGAAAAATAGACGAGAATTAAATCGAATTTTGAGCATTTATTTAAAAGTGAAGTAGCTTTATAAAAAGATTGGATCTTGAACTTGGATTATCAATAGGCTCGATTGGAGTATGATTTGACTTAGGAGTTGAGGAATATATGTAACTAGAATTGGTCAGAACTAAAAGATTATACATATATTCAGTAGAGTTATGTTTTGATATTTGGGTTTGTGATCGAGCTTGATTGAAGAGGGACTGGATTTGTGATCTTCATCGGGTTGGATAGTGATGGTTGATTTGACATGGCTAAGTTTTTCATCTCTATTGGCTGGGATTCGAATATTCTAATGGTTATAGAGGATTAGAGTAGATTGATAGAATTAAGAGAGTTGTATTATTGATCAGTTGGACTTCTGAATTGGCAATGAATTGAATACTTAATGGTTACAGTGACTTTATTGAGATTATGAGTTAAAGAGACTTGTTACTGTCATATCTTAGAACATATGAATGAGATTGTATATTGACTAGATAGTACATGACTTGTTATTGTATCATTTCATGTCATTGAAAATTACTGGAAAAGTATTGTTAGACTGTGATACTATATACAGTTTTACTGTTTACCGTATACACGGTTACTGCTACTGTCCACTGTTATTGTTACTACTTACCGTGCATACGATTACTGTTCACATTGTTACTGTCACTGTATTATCCCAGGAATCTAAATAATATGGATATTGATTGTTTTAAGTAACTAAATAATAATGTAAATGGACAACTTATACTGGGATCAAAAATTGATGGAGGAGATATCGTTTGTATTTTGGGTAGCATGGGATACAGGTTACGCAACCGTCTAAGGGTTTCACTGTAGGGTTCCCAGGGGATGAGTGGCATCCGATTTGTTTACTGTTTTACTATTTTCACAGTGAGATTACTGTTATTGAGTACCTACCGGTACGGTCTGGTTTAGCGTAAGAAAACTGAGGTCATGACTCTGGGTATGTATGGAACTCATCTAAAACATGGACAATGTCTCCAACCGATCAGTTTCAATAACATATGACCTCGATTGGCATGTGTGACAGGCGTAGTATGGGATGCGTCTACTGCATGTGGCAATTGGTGTTCGCTGACATAATTAATAACAGACTGACATATTACATTGCAGATAGATGTGAGCCCACCTGTTATACATGTAGATCATGACAGACACATGACATATAAATTTATAAAAGATTGATTCTATTACTCTTTAAGTTATGTATTGTGTGTTATCTGGATATACTGATGGATTACTATATTGTACTGTGTTATATTTTATTACAACTTTATTTATATTACTTCTTATCCGATACATTGCTATGGCAGTATTGTAGTGTTATATACACACTATTATGCACAACACTTTCCTTCATTTTACACGTTCATTGAGAGTTTTCTAACTCTTTTGGATTTGCGCATCCAGATATAGGATTTTTTTTTGTTGACCAGGTGTTGATGAGATCACATGCTTTTCGAGGAACCTGGAGTTTTTCTTTGTTGATTATCCGTATTCCTGCTCTCTTTTATTCCTGTTATTTCCTGATTCTCTTTATATCAGATTCAGTTGTCATTCCTTTCCTATATTCATTCGTTATTATGTGTGGATGCGTGCATGTGATATTTCTGTGATGTAATTTATTATAGTATATTTGTATAACTTATTCGGGTTACTTAAGACTTAGCGCGTATGCATGAGGTATTCTCCTTACAAATAAGCATCGTCGATTCTCGTCGCGTCTCCGCTCCAACGTATTTTGAGAAGCAGGGTGTAACATGAGCGTAATGACTTTTTCACCTTATGTTTTGTTAGGATTTGCCCTTAATTTTGATTCATGCAAGTGTGCAATGTAGACAAGAATAAACACTTTAAGTAAATCACCCAAAGTATTTGTCATAATCTATATGTAATGCAATATGTAGACTTTTGTCCAGCACTCAATAACAGAACAAAAGCAGGAATATGAAATGAAAATTGACATGTGCCTACAATGCAAATATCTAAATCATTTTAAACACATCCAATACTAATTTTTATTGTTTCTATTGCAGTGAACAGGCAACCAATTACATAGAACTAAATAGCGGAATATACCAGAATATCAACAATGGAGATCCTTGCACAAACTTGGGTTCTGGAACCCTTAAATGGCCGCACAAAAGCGGCTATTGCCATATTTGTGCGGCAAAATTATGGAAGCAGACTCCCTGCTTCCGAAGCAGGGAGCTACAGGCCCAGGGTGTTCTGCTATGCTTTGTTTCTGCAAATTTTACCTATACACAGAAACAGAGAAGAGAATATTAACAAAACGTGAACTAAACCATTCCCGTCCCCGTCAGCGATGTCAAAATTTTGATCGAATCGAAACCATGCACTGAAATATGTGTTTAGAAATTCAGAGTTTAAGTGTGTGAGCTTTGGTTTCCTCGATACTTTCGTGATAGCATAGAGGCTATACGGGTCAAATCCATAGGGAAGGAGGTGATAAAAGCTTTACCGATCGTGTCACAGTTATATTAATAAGTTCTTCTAGGTTTTAAATGAATCAAAAGGAAAAGAAAAGAAAATAAGAAGAATAAAGAGAAGAAGACGATGAAAACGAAGATAACAACATAGTGTTGTGAGTTGAAAAATGATTTTAAAAACAAAGTAAAAAGGGAAGAAAACTTATGGCTACTAAATACTAATTGTTCTACTAATCATGCTAACCTCTTAGAGTGATAGTTGCCTCACATGGATTCTTGACAATCACTAGGCTTTGTTTCAAGAGCTTTTCAAAGTATGGCCCATAAGATTGTTCTCTACATCAAATCTTGATTAACAAGGTGCAAGCTACAATTAATCCATTAAAACTATAACTGAGCAATCATGAAGTAAAGTAATCATTGCAAGTTAGGAGTTAGAACCCATCATGTTATGCCAACAATAGCTCTTGCAAGATCAAGGCTTGTAGAGACTATTGGATTCATGTGGATTATCAATTAAAGAGTTAGATGATTAGTGGTTAGCAGTTAGTCACCATGAGAGAAAATTAGCTAAGCATTTAGGAAGAAATCAAAGAAAAGACAATAGAAAGAAAGGAGAAAATCTTCAAAGATGTCACGCCCCGCAATCATAATACTCATAGAAAGGGTACGTGACGAGAGCCGGCGACGTATATATATTTTAAAACAAATACGTTAAGCCTCAGTACATTGCTTCAAATTAAAACAAGGTTTATCCATTATTTCAGCTAGAAGAAATCAAATACATAATGTCACCAAAGGTTTTACTTATTACAACATAATGAAATCATAGAAAACGCGACAATCAAAGTCTCTCACATATGAAGATAAAAAGATCTGTCTACTGAAGATCAGCAAGGTGCTCGAAGTACTCCTGCTCCTGCAGAGTCTCTGGATCGGAACCTGAGCAAGCAAACTCAGGGTCGTCAATAGCGACCTAAGTGAATGATAAAAAAAAGAGGGGATATAAAGATAACATGTAAAATCTAGCAACACATGTATAATCAAGTATAGTTGTCATACTGTTGTCTAGCATATATGAGTCATGATATAACACAGTGATATACATTATATAACCATTTATTACTGCAATCTATCCTATATAAAGTCATGTGTCAAGATGTCTTGTGTATGTCTATTCTTATTGTCTAGTTATTTGAAATAGATAGTTGGAGACATGTATCTGTGCTTTAGGTGGGTCCCGTACATACCCGGGACCACGGCCTCAGTCAGGCCGTACCACTAGGTACTCAGTAACAGTGACAATAACAGTAAAACTGTAAACAGTAGACAGTGAACAGATGAGATGCCAGTCATCCCCCGGGAACCCTGCAGTGGAACCCTCTTTCGGCTGCACAACCTGTATCCTAGGTCCACCCAAAATACCGATACCGTCTCCTCTATCGATTTTCCCACCCGGTGTAAGTTATCTAATAATCATATTATAAAATCACTGGGTATAAATAGTAACAGAAGTAGTGACAGTGTAACAGTAGAACGGTATGCATTTTTCAGTGACTTGATAACATAATCCATCTCATCATTTACAATTTAAAACAATTTTCAGATTTTCTAGAAAGCCCAACAATCACTTTAATAACTTACCATTTAATAGTAGAAATAAGCAAACATTTCATAATAAATGAAAATAATGATACTTATAAAGTGAGTAAAAGAACACTCACCTGGGCTATCACGCGTCCAAGCACCAATCGAAGAAATCTACATTAATATATATTCGAATTAGAATTTATCGAACTTTTCACATACCGACTTTTACATGAATATTCTATTTATTCGGTATTTTAAATCAAATGTGGATAATCCAGATCTTTAAATAAGGTTGCATAATGAAGTATAAAGTTTATGTGATTTTTCAAATTTATTTACTAATTTTTATGTGGCTTAAATGATTTAAAACATGAAATTTTCTTAACGGGTCTGAAAATAAAATAGCGGGTTTCAATCTTTGAATGTAGTGGTTCAGTCCCATATGTGCTACAATTTACTCCAAACTTTTTCAGTAGATGGTAGGAGTTATCTAGATAATTATGCCCATTTTTATTTATTTTTCAAATTTTTATCTAGCTAAAAAAAATTGTTTTTCAAAACTTATAGGGTCTGTTATTGTAATTGGGTCGGATTAAATGAATTGGCCTTCATTTATTCTCTGTTTTTCTTTTGTTTTCTGGCCTGGCCCCATTGGCCGGGCCCAGTTTTCCTTTTCATTCTCTTTTTCCTTTTCTTTATTTCTTTTTTTTTCTGGAACTGGGCCCTGCCAGGCCCTGTCCTATTCTTTTTTTTTTCTTTTTTTTTTTCCGGACCTTGGCCTGGCCCATGGAGCCAGGCCCAGGGCTTGCTCTCGGGCCTGGCCGAGAGCAGGCCAAGGAAATTTTTTTTTCCTACCAGGATTCGGCCCAGTGGCTGCCCAGGCCATTGGGCCTGGGCAACCGGGTGCGGGTCTGCACCGGGTCCGGTGCAGACCCGGCTGCATAGACCCGGCTGGGTCTGTGCAGCGCCCTGCTCTCGGCCTTTGGCCGAGAGCAGTGCCCTCAAATTTTTTTTTTTATCCTAAATACATGCCAATATACATATATACATACATTGATAAATTTAATCTTTCTAACTTTTTTTTTCCATAAATAATACCTTGATACATTACCCTAAATTTCTTTGTGAAGGGAAATTTAGTTATTTAGTGATTTATTTAAGATGCAACTATTTAATCCAATTCCTTTTTTTTTTCCAGAATTTCCTTAAAATTTTCTATAATCTAATTGGGTAATAAATCATTACTTGTTTAGGTTTTTAATTAAACAAGGTGTTACATTAATGATTCCTAGAAAGTAAATCTACGCATGGCAATTTAAACTTTATGGATATATTTTTATACAATTTATTTTATTTGCATATATATATATATATATATATATATATATATATAATATATATATATATATATATATATATATATATATATATTAGATAAGATTAAAGTTCATTACAAGGAGAAATTCAAGCATGACATATCATAAATTATAATTCATTTAATTATTTAAATCTTAGGGGAAATTTACGTTTTATAAGATAATTCTTAGACATGATAGATTATTAGATCTAGTTTAACAACTTAATCTAGATAGGAACAAATAAAATCATAATGCTTTAAAATAAAAATCTAACTTCATAAAATTGTTTAAAACCTACTTGGATAGATTTCTCCTTTGTCTGCTCCTCAATCTCCAACTGCTCCCCAACCTCCAAGCGGTTCTTCCGTCACGATCACGATCAGTTCTAGAACGGTGAAGGGATGAGGACGAATGATGGATTAAGGCTTCTTTCTAAAACTATCGCTCTTTTTTTTTTGTTTCTGTCATAAAGAAACAGAATAAAAGATACGGTAATATATTAGGATATAATCTTTTAGGCTAGGATTTTTAGGGATCAGTTGGTTAGGATAAAATCTAGGCTGTTAAGATAAGAGATCCCGAAATATCTCTTGAGATCTTTCAGTTAGAAATTTGAATTTTTAATTTTGACTTTGGGTTATTTAAAATAATTTAGCTCTCCTTTTTAACCACACGCCAATGTGGCATCCTGGTTTAGGCATTAGGATTTGTTACAAAGGAACGGAGTTTGAAACTTGGCATAAACATATATATATATATATATATATATATATATATATATATATGTTATTATTTATTTATTTATTTATTTATTTATTATATTTATTTTTTTTGTATTATAAAACAAGAGTATTACAAAAGATTTATCCCCTATCTATTGCAATAACTCTTCTTTCTCTCCTGAATCATCTCTAGTCTAATCCTAAATCTAAAAGAGAAAAAAAATACAAGAAAAGAAAAAGAAAAAGAAAAAGAAAGAAAATCCTAATCTATACTAATGGAGAAGAAACCCTGATTCTGCTCTCCTCTCTCGAATTCTAGCTCTTGCATGCAGTATTTATTGGCAAAAGGAGCTAGGTTTTCTCCGAAACATGACACACATCGAAGATCAGGGCTGTTGGCCCTAATCTGATGCGTCTGCGTTTACGCGGCTTGATCAGGTGGCCCTGATCTTTTGGCCACTCTCTCCCCCAGCTGCAAGAAGCTTCTGTATATATTCTGTTTTGCGTAACAGCTTCAATTTAGGGATCCAATGTATTCTTCTAGAAGATCTCTGCCTTGGTCTCCAAAAATTCTGGTTTAATTACCCGGAAATGAGTTTAATTAGGCTATTATTTCAACTTTACCCCTATCCGTTGCAATCTGCATATAAGAGACCAAAAATAGGTTAATAGCAATATTTTATTCATAAACTGGGTATGAAAATACGATAATAGAATGCAGAATTGACGATTAATCAAATTTGTTCTTGTATTGTCTCGATCAGTCAGCTGGTGTTTTTTTGATCACCAGAAAGTCGATGATATTAGCGTACCAAGGCCCCTTTAAAATTGCAAACAATTGCTCGTCTGGAAAGTACTCATTTATAGGCAAATTACAGGATGGAACATTGGAGACTCGAGATATGTGATCGGCTGCCGGATTGTCAATTCATTTCTTGTCCTTGATTTGAAAATTGAACTCTTGAAGTAAGAGTATCCATCGAATCAGTCGCACTTTTGCATCTTTCTTGGCCAATAGGTGCCTCAATACAACATGATCAGTGTACACAGTGATCTGTGAGTCAGTCAAATAGGATTGAAACTTTTCTAGTGCAAATACCATAATTAAAAATTCTTTCTCTATGGTATAATATTTCAATTGTGCGTCATTCAATATCCTACTAGCATAATAGATCACATGAGGCAGCTTGTCCATTTGTTGACCTAAGACTGCACCAATCGCGTAATCAGATGCATCACACATCAACTCAAACGGTTGACTCCAATCGGGTGCATAAATGATAGGAGCCAAAATTAACTCCTTTCAAATTTCAAATGCCTAGAGTGAATACAAACAGTACTTCTTTTACCAAAAGACTTATCAAGGGTCGAGTAGTCTGGTTGAAGTCCTTGATAAATCGTCTATAAAAATTGACATGCCTAAGAAATGACTGAATGTCTTTAACATTCTTAGGAGGTGGAAGGTTGGCTTTTAAGTCTACTTTCATTTTGTCCACCTCAATCCCCTTCTTAAATTACATGGCCCAAAATAATGCCTTGTTGAACCATAAAGTGACATTTTTCTTATTTGTGAGTCAGTTTCTTCTCTTTGCATCACGTGATGACCAAATTGAAATGAAGAAGGTACTTTGAATAGGAATCTCCAAAGATGGAGAAATCTTCCATGAATACTTCCAAGAATCATTCCATCATGTCAGATAAAATATTGATCTTGCATCGTTGAAATGTTGAGGTGCATTGCACAACACAAATGGCATGCGTCGATATGCAAACGTTCCGAGCAGACAAGTGAAGGTAGTCTTCTCCTAATCCTCCGGAGCAATCAGGATTTCATTATAACCGGAGTATCCATCAAGAAAGCAGTAGCACTCATGTCCGGCTAAACGTTCAAGTATCTGATCAATGAATGAAAGAGGAAAGTGATCTTTTCATATTGCTTCATTGATGTAATATCCCTAGTTTAAAATAATGTATTTTCTTTTCTAAAGTATTTAATTTAATTTACTAATTAATCTTATTATTATTTAACTTGATTCATAATTATTACTATTATATATACAAATTTATTTTTAAAGATAGTAAATGACACTTTGGATTTATATATTATCACCATTATTTCTTATCAGTATTTTTACTTACTTATTACTATTAGTATTGTTATTATTATTAATATTATTAGTGTTTATTAATTATTAATAGTGTTACTAATATTATTATTAATTATTATTATTATTATTATTATTTGTAGTACTTTTTCTTTCCCCTTGATTCTATACCCATTAACCTATTGATCCCTATACCCATTAGCAAACCCACTACAATAAACCCATACCTATTAATTTATACCCAATCCATACCCGTTACCCATTAGCTTAATCCGTTAGCTCCATAACCCAATACCCGTATACCCAATACCTAATATGACTCCCTATATAATCCATCTCCTAATCTAACTCTAACCCTAAACTAATCCCCCCAATCTCCAACATCTAGCCGCCACCACCATCAACGCACCCCCACTCGGACTCCTCTCCTTGGCCGAGCCCAGCGAGGCCATGCCTCCTCCTCTCCAGCGAGATCCTCCGGCGACAGCACCCCCTGCAGGAGCTCCGCCCACTCCTGGTTGCGCATGCAAACAGCAACCCAGCTCTGTGGCAGTGACATCTTTCCTGTGGCAGCCAGAACACATCCATGGCACACCCCCTTTTGCAGTCGAGCCCCTTGCAGACTCGCGCAAGAACCCCAGCAGTGTCAACAACCCGTGCCTCCTCTGTTGGCGTGAGCACCCACCGCACCTCCTCGACAAACTACAACAACTCCAGCACTCCTCCTCTCCCTTGGCAGCGCCACCCATCCCCAGAGCAAGGCCGAGTGCAGCCCAGTACACAGACCAGCGCCGCACTCCCTCCTCCCTACAGCCAACCGAGGCCACTGTATGACCATCTCCCCGAGCATAACCATGTGCGTGAGTCTCTCCTACCTTCTTTTTTTTATAAATTAGTATAAATAGTAAGTGTTTGTTTATAATGTAGTAGTGTTTATATGTGTAGGCAAGTGTGAATTTAATTAATATGCATGCATGAGTGAGTCTTCTCTTTCCTCATGGCGGTAGCATCCTTCGAGCCATATTCCGTCTCTCCGTGGATTGCCGTTGATCACCAACGGCGAGCGCGAACGTACCCACACCCCTCGTGGTGATATTCTCTATCTAACGACATCCTCCGCGGCCCCTGACGCCTCCACCAGAGCCTCCGTCGATGCGCCGCAAATCGCCCCGAGGTTGGTGTTATACATATGCATAAGGGTAATCTTGTAATAATAGGGAAGTTTAATTAAAATGTGTGTTGGTGTGTGCGTGAGTGGTTGTGGTATGCATGGATGTGTATGCATGTAATTATGCATGGATGTGCATGTGTATGTGTTTTTAATTCATTAGTGTGTGTAGGTATGTATGTATAATTATGTATAGATGTATGTATGTATATAAGCTTATATACGTATATGAGAGTGTGTGTGTATGTATTTATATTTATGTGCACATGCGTGCGTGAACTGTGTATGTATGTGTATACTCGTATATACATATGTATAGGTATGTACGTGGGTGTACATGTGTGTGTCAGTGTGCTCGGGTGGGTATTAAGTGTATATTTTTATTTATTTGTATGATTGGGTTGCATGTACAGTGTTTCGGCTCTGTTTGGTGAGATCCGAACCCAGCTTTAGGAGATCCGGACCCGATCTGAATCATGCTCGTTGTGGACTCGATACGCAGGCAATTTGAAGACCGATCCATGAGATGATCCGTAGATCAGTACCAGTTCATGCAGTGAAGACCATACGGCGATTCAGTTCCAAAACCGCGTCATTTTATGTGAGTGTTCGTTCTTGTGTATTTCTTCATTTCCCGTTGTCGGTATGCGTTTACATGTTACACTTATCATTTATGTGACTTTTTGTTATATTTTACCTGTTTGATTACTTATACCACTTCATGAGACACCCATGATTGCTCACTTTTATTACGTAGTTGATATGAACTTGTATTAGCGTTATTTCATGTGTTGTAGTTGTCGTGGTTGGCTTAGGCCTAGTTTTGATACACTTTAGACTGTGACTTGATTCGGCTCGGATCTTTAGGTTGAGGTAGGTTGTGTTTGAGATTAATAGTAGATTTTATGTGTTTTAGTTACCAGATTTGACATTCATGATTATCACTTTTACGGGGACCTTGGCACGATTATTTTACTACTACCAGACATGTAGTACTCATGTACCCTGAACTCCTGTATCCCCTGTACTCATGTCCCATGCACTGTTACCCTGTTAATAGCACAGTCATACCGGCGTCCGGCGGAGCATGCCGCCTGGAGTCGGGATGACGAGAATGTATCCCACAATCGTGCTAGCGTCCGGCGGATCCTGAATGGAACTAAGTGCCACACGGAGCAAAGTGCCACACCACACACGTGGTGGAGGCCACCTCTTGAATCCGTGGGGGCCACCTCTAGAATCCATTCCCCTCAGAGCAAAGTGCCACATGGCGCAAAGTGTCACACCATATACGTGGTGGGGGCCACCTCTTGAATCTGTGGGGGCCACCTCTTGAATCTGGAGGGCTCCCTCCTGCCTGTGCCGCCTGGTGTTAGCGTGATAAGCATTCTCAGTGCATATTAACATGCACACATACCTGTATGATGATAACGCCATGAGCATATGTTATTTGGTCTCTCCCCTATTCAAATAATGGTACCCGCATATCGGAGTTCGGATGAGTTCTACTGGAAATGCGGGCTCTAGTGTGAACTGTCGGTGTTGTGGGACGCCGGTGGGAAAGAAACAAGAATAACATAAGAACGTAACATCCGATCAGTTTCAATAACTGAGGACCTCGATTGGCATGTGTGGTAGGCGTAGTATGGGATGCGTCTATTACATGTGACAATTGGTGTTCGCTGACATAATTAATAATGATAAACTGTTAATGTATTGTGACTAACCGTGATCACCTGACTGTATATACATGTATAAACTATGATAGATATAGGATTGTACATCTAACTAGTGACATATGCTAGGTTATACCTTATGACATCAGTTGTTCATTTACAGTTATTTTACTTGTCTTTTATCTGCACGCTTATTCATGTTATTGTTATTCAGTTGTTTGTTTATCATATTATTTAGTTATCCTATGTTTGTAGTTATCTTGTTATTATTCTGTGCACATTGTTTATATGCACGAGCAGTCCTCTTTACACACACACACACTCATTAGGTCGCTTCTGACGACCCTGGATTCACACGTTCAGGGTATTGGATATTTTCTTATATTGTTCAGGTTTCATTGAGCTCGTACGCGTTACGAGAAGCTGGAGTCTCTCTCTTCTTGACTATAGGTATTCTTCTTCTTTTATTCGTTTCCTGATTCTATCTTTATCGCATCCAGTTGCCATTTCTTTCCTTTATTCATCTTGTTATCATCGTGCTGGATATTTATATGTCATATTGCAGTGATATTGATTTATCGTAGTAGATTTTGTAGCTTGTTCAGGTTACTTTAGGCTTAGCATGTATGCGTGGGGTATTTCCTCACGTATATACGTCGCCGACCTTCGTCGCGACTCCATTTCCGTGTAATTTAGGAAGCGGGGCGTGACAATTGAGCTTCATGTAATCTATGTAAACCCCTCGGGTCATAATCAGCGATAATAACACTCATTTCTGCAACAGATCTTATGAAGCTCTTATGCTAAAATATGCCATCACACACATGTTGTCCATACCATATCATCCTCAAACAGTGGACAGATAGAAGTCTTGAATAGACAAATCAAACTAATTTTGAAGAAGACTGTGAGTCAAAACCAGAAAGATTATTCCACCACACTGGTAGATAGGCTATGGGCCTACAAGACAACTTTCAAGATGATATTTGATATGTCTCCTTATAAGTTAGTATTTGGAAAGGCTTACTGCCTACCTATTGAGCTTGAGCACGGGGCCTTATGGACAATTAAGCAATTGAACTTTGATTTAGACAAAGTCGGTGAACTTCAGAAACTGCAAATTTCAGAACTTGAGGAATTGAGAAATGAAGCTTATGAAAAATATGAAGATAATGAAAAATAGGGTTAAGGTCTTTCATGATAAATTTTTCATAAGAAAATTTTTTGCCTCTGAACAAAAAGTCTTACTCTACAATTCTAAGTTTCATCTTTTTCCACAAAAATTGAGATCGGGATGGACGGGGTTATTCATTGTGAGAACCGTGTTTTCACACGGTGCAGTAGAGATATGCGACCTTAAGAACAGTAATGAATTCAAGGTTAATGGACAACACCTCAAACCGTTCTTAAAATTGGTACTCTAAATTATAACGACAATGGGTCTATTTGACTCAATGTATCAGTAACATCACCTCCTTTACATTTTATTTCATATATTTATGCATTTCATTTATTCATTGGGGACAATGCATGCGATAATGTGGGGGGAGGAGCACTAATATTTAACATGATAAAAAAAACTTTTTGAAGTGGGAAATAATGTTTCGATCTATTTTTCTAAAAAAAATGAGATAATCTTAAGGATTAGGGGAATCATATAGGATTTCTTAATATTTAGTCGAATAAGATTACTTGCTTGATTTCTTGATTTGGAAAGAAAATTGGAAATTTAATTTTTAGTCTTGATTTTTACCTTGATGAAATATGTACTTTATACACTTACACACTTAGGATTCAAAACAAAAACTCTTGTGTCTTATAAAAAAGAAAAAGAATATATATATATATATCAAAAATCTTCTGATTAAGCTGGGTATTTGTACCTCATAAAGCATAAATATTCACGCCTAATAATGGTTAGTATCACCAATAAACTCTTAGTTTTATGGTCTTATTTACTTGAGTCCTTAAGTCTAAGGTGTGTTTTCTCACCTGGTGCCCTAAAATCATCCGGTTTAGGAGTTACCGACTAAATGCTCGTTACATGTGTGAATTAGAAAGCCTAGTAAAATTAAGGGATAAATATCACTATAATAAGTATGATAAAAGCATAAGAGTTGGAGTTAAAGAATTCTGAGCAAAATTTCACAATCACAAAGTGCATATGATTCAGGATAAAATAATAAATTAAGTGAGAAACACAATTTTAGCTCTTACCTTTAATGATTACAAGTTTTTGAATAGAGACTGAGTTTAAAATGAATAATTGGGTGAGCTTATGAATTATAAATCACTTAAGTTTTTTGCAAAAGTGTGTCAAATAGTTCTTTTCTTTTTAAAAAGATTTTTTCAAAAAGATCAATAATTTTCTATTTTTTGGATTTTGTGGGTGCAATCCACTGAAAACCATTATAACGTCTCCTCTAAGGAAAATCTAGAGGTTTAAAGGCTTATTGCACAAGCTCAGTGTAATCGTGTGACCTGCGAAAGTGACTTAATAAATGAATTAGTATTTTATAATTTTACTCAAGAACGAGAGAAATATAAGTGTGGGAGTGTCATTAGTCACATATGTTGCATATTCTGTATCATATCTCCACATTTAATTTATATAAAATGCTGCTATTTAACTCTATTCATGTCTAATGGTGTGTGGGTTTTTAAATTAATGGTGAAGGAGAAGAAACAGCCCAAAAAGTCCAATTAATTCAGATTTTTGAAGGATTAATTATTTAGCCCAAAGAGATTAATTCAGATTCTATACATACCGGAGACCCAGAAACCGTTTATAAAATAAACACGTGAAACATTTGGATGAGCAAATTTGGAATCTGAAAGCGCAAGGCCAACGACCACACTGTTACCACGGATCTGTGGCTTTTGCTGCGAAAATACGGCCCAAACATGGCCGTGGACTATTAGCGTGGGGCCATGATTAGATGCATGCAGGGGTATTCTCCTATAAATACCCATCAGAGTCATAGGCAGGGGATCCATAGAGCAAAAACTAGGGTTTCATTTTTAGTTTTTAGCTTAGAGTTTTTCTGCTAAAATATTCTGTTTATTTTATTCAATTCAGATCAAATGAGAAAAGAAAGAGATTGCATTCAAGAGTGACAAGTGAATACAAGTTTTTATTTCTTCCTTCATTCTTTTTTGTGTCGATCGTTTTCTTCTTATGCAATTCTTACTTTCTTGTTTGCTTTCTTTAAATTAACTGTGATGAACTAACTCTTTTTCATGGCTCACTAATCTTCATCACCACTAACTTCTCATTTTTATTGATATCATGAACCCACTTGAATCATATGTATACTTAAATTCAAGTCTTGCGACTTTGCGAGTGTTCGTGAAGGCACATGAAGATGGATGCTAACTTTTCATTTGCTAACCTTACACTTGTCAAATCTTATTCTATACTTGATATGTCATGATAGATTATTGTTTAAGTTTGATTTAGTATTGATGCAAGTAGGAACTCTTATCACCATCTAATATATTTTACTTGGCGCTCTTGCAAACTCAACAGTGGACCTCTTGCCAATGATTCAAAATGAGGCACATTCCCTTTAAAAGATTAGTAAGTTAGTGGTGATAGATGATTAGTGAGCCTTGAGTTTTTCTCTTCTTAAAAATCAAACTTGTCTTTCTTATTTTTTGCTTTGTTTCTTCTACTTGATTCATTTTGTTTTCTTTCTAGAAACTTGTTTCTTCTCCTTTGTGTTTTTAACCATCTTCAAAACCCTAGCCTTCTTTCTTATCATATTTTAACTTTCTTTTTCTTGTTTTTTTCTCTCATTTCAAAACCAAGTCTTGAAACAAACAACCAACACAAATCTCTTTCCCCCCTCTTTTCTTTTTATTTTGTTTTTGAAGAAAGAAGAAATTGCTTTAAGAAACATACCGAAAAGCTTCTTACATCCCTCCTTGTGGATCACGACCCGCATAATCACTTACTATCGCAGTAGAATTGTGAGAAGTCAGAGAAACATTTCTGATCTTAGTATACATAATTTAATATCTTGGGTTTTTCACAATCAATGACCATTTCCATCCATCAACCAACATGAGTGTCTTAACCTATCTTATAAGACATAATCACTAAATACCATGTGTAACGGTCCCAGATTTCATAAATTCCAAATAACAGAATATTCTATTAAACTGATAGATTATCGTAATCATCTCCAAGCTCTTAAAATTTTCGGCAGCACTTCCTTTGTAAATGTTACATGCCCAAATATACATTTCAATTTGTAGTAATTTTGACCAACAATAGTTCACAAATTCTCAAATCTAACATGTAAGTCAAAGTTAACAATCATCCAAGCAATCATAATAATACCTCAGCTCACTATAGCCTGTTAATTCTCCAAATAATAATTTCGGCTTGACATCGCCTACTTATGAAACAAAAGGAAACATGTGCCCGAGAGTACTCCTCTCGTCATCCACAATATAAACAGATTTAACTGTAACTCTAACACATCACCATAATCACAATCTAACTTATTTCATAAATATCCATCTCTCAAAACGTACATAAGGTATCAGTATACATCAAGTAAGATTTTCAACAGGAACTAAGTTACAGTCCAATGCAATCAATAAAAATTAAACTTCTCAACAAACGCCTAAATCTGAAGCTGGTCTTCTGCCATACAGCGACCTGAAACATAAAACTGGGAGAGAGTGAGCTCGACAGCTCAGTGAGAGAGAATCAAAGTGAATCAAGGAAGGAAAATACAATAAATGGACGTGTTTCTTTCTTCAACAATTTGCAAGTATAGATGAACAAATGAAATGAGGAGAGAGTAATATCTTATAATGAATGATTAACACAACGATCCATATACTCTATGTGACGGTCTGACTTCTCTAGAATCGATTCTCTTTAACTTTCTTAATTTTCTGCTGCAGATTACTTGGTCTAAGAAATCAGTGAGATACTTTCTCAGTCATTATAACTTATGCATGGTTCTATTTTAAGTACTATCGACACATATCATCACATAACTCATATCTCATACATTAGATACAACCAATCAAAATCGAAGTTTCATGGGGGGTAAGTATATGTTTCGGTAATACAATATCTGTTGGCCCAAAGGCCATTATCCCGGTTATTTTGATGATAACAAAACATATTTAGTTATGTATTTAATATTTTTATTTAAAAGGATTTCAGGTTCAAGAACAGGTTTTTGACGGCTCCGCTAAAAGACTCACAAGTTTGGACGCCGCAAAAATGAAGATTCCCAAGCTATGCACAACTAGGATGCTTCGGGATCAAGATGATGATGTGAAGATCAAGACAAGATCAAGACGTCAAAGAAAACAAGATTTGTATTTTTATTTTTTATTTTAGATATTTTGTCAAAGCTAGATATTAGAAGTAGAGCTATGGGATTATCACACACACACCTCTTAGTTAGGTTCATGGCTTCAAAAAGATTTTCAATTTCCATTTCTAACTTAGTTTTTAAAGTGAACATGTTTGGAAATAAGCTTTTTAGAAAAACAATATTTTTTGGAAAAACATTTTTATGGAAAAACAAGTTTTTATCAAAAGGATTTTTATCAAACTATTTTTAACATGATAGAAGTATGACATATGCTCATACTCTATGTTTTAAGTGTTCCAAATATTTAACCCAAGTCCAAAACCCAAAACCCAAAATTCTGGTTCTGGAAGTTCTGATATTTCAGAACTTACAGTAACCGGTCGACCGACCCGGTCGACCGATGTGCACAAACTGTGCATGTCTATATCAGTCGACCGGCCCGGTCGACCGAGGTATTTTTGCGTTCACAGGATTTTTCGGTCGACCGACCCGGTCGACCGCCAGCCCCGACGGTCACATTTTTGACCGTTGGCGGTCGACCGACCCGGTCGACCGGACTCTGTTAAAAGTTCTGACAGATCCAACAGCTATTTTTTTCTGACTGATTCTCTTTTGGGATTTGATACCAACGTTTTTGTGAGGCTGTTTTTGACCCCTATAAATAGAGGGTCACCTCATATTGATAAGACAACTAACTATTGCAAAAGAATTCCAAAAGATTTTCACAAGAGCTTTACAAAGAATTTCAAAGCCTTTCTTTTACAAAAGATTTTTCAAAGCCTAAATTCCCAACACCCAACTTGTAGCCTATTCCTCTACCTTCTCTCTAGTTTTTGCACACCACAATCCCAAGTTCTACATCTATATCATTGGCTCTAGGATTGTGCAAGTGAGCTATTTTGATCAAGTGTGATCACCTTTCTTATTGAGTGAAGTTGTAGAGGCATCGGCCTCAAGGGAGCTAGTGAGCTTCGGGTGGTGTTGCGGCATCACAAGTGCAGGGACAAGTGTGTCCTTGTATTGGCGATCCAGTGGGATCAACGATAGTAGTGCAAATCCTTCAAGTGTGAAGGCGGGGACGTAGAGCGTGGCTCGAACCTCGGAAACACATCCTTGCGTTTGCGTTTTCTCGAATTTTCTCTCAACTCTACTCCTTTTAATTCTTGCACCTTTATTGTTCTATTTATTGCAAGTCTATATTTGTGCTATTTGTGTGTTAAATTTTAATTTCCGCATTATTGCCATAATCATATAGCCATCACCTATTCACCCCCCCTCTAGGTGATTTCAATATCACAATATCACCCCATATCATCTAAGTATAATTTATCCATATGGATAACGCGATCACACATAATCATACTACACTTCACAATATTCACATATCATACTTAGAGATGTGCACAACACACATGATACACATGCATATACAACCACAGTGAAGTGTGAGAATTCCCCGTCTTCTCCCTCCTACCGGCTCCCGCACGGCCCCTTCCTCCTATATATATGTATTTGTATGTATATACAACAATAACACCGTCTTCCCCCCTCCTACCGGTTCTCGCACGGCCCCTTCCTCCAATATATATATATTACAATCCCACCGTCTTCCCCCCTCCTACTGGCTCCCGCCCGGCCCCTTCCTCCAATGCAAAAGATGTAACAAACATATACACACACACATTCGAAAGTACAAATAATGATTTCGTCACAATACGAACACCAACCCCTTTATTGCAGTTTACCTTTTAGCTTGACACTAATGTCAATTGACATCCATATATGACACACCATATGTGTATATACATAAATATGAGTTACCAGTCAATACTGTAGTGATCTAATCACCTCAATTTAACGAGTCAGCTCTCATTTACTTGTTAAGTATTAGCCTTTTGAGTCGTGCTACTAGCACATCAACATTCAATTATGTAGCATACAATCATGATCGTAAATTTTACAATGCATACACGTCATGGAGATCAATTCATCAACAAAACAAATACTAAAATTGTTGCTTGAGGGCAAAGATAATTGTCATATAGGTATACAACTTGTTAGTTATGCTTATGTGACATCCCCGTCAATTTCATATATATTCAACATACATCAAGGTTGTAAACAATAATCACTTAGATGTGGTTGCAAAGTGTATCAATAACCATATGAAGAATAAGCAATATCAACAAGTTATCTATTATGAGAAACTCTTATAATAATTTACACCCATGTATCCGTAATAATGTTGGATTTCTATTCCCATCAACGCACCCGAGCTTTCATTCACACGTCTAACACCACTAGTTTCTTAACGCCCAATGTTCAGTATGGTTCCGTCGAAACTCCGAATACCATAATTATTCGGTCAGTTAGTCAATTAATGACTACCAATATGATTAGACAATTCATTACCAACCTGGATTCCCAACTTCGTAATTAACAGTTTCCGCTCTGATGATTTTTATAACTGCCACTTACGTAACTATTGATTTTCAATCTCACAATTTAAAGCGAAGTATCCTCTATGGACACCAACATCAATGATTTAATTTGCTCAAGCCTAATTTCACATCTTTATGAGGCAATATGAAAAGATACAATTTTCTTAGCTTACAGCCATGTGGTATCCACTCTATATTTCTTCGTGGTCTTCTGTTGCATCAGTTTATAGTTAACCATCAATATTAGATCTTTCTTCCTATTGAGAAAGTAATTAGCTATTGTTCATTGCCAGGGTAATCAACGAAGCGTTGTTTAAATAAACGCTTGGAAGGACTCCTGCAGCCTTATTACCTATATATGATGAGTTTATGAATCAAGATCTTCGATGGTCTACGTGCACTGGGCCATTGAAATGAAGATACTGAGACACCCTATATAAATAATACATTGCTCTAGTCGTATTCAGAATTTGTCTCCATGCGGCTCAAAGTCTAAACCATCAATGCCTGGTGTGACGTGAGTACCATGCTATTTCTTATAGACAAGTGGTATGAAAAATGGTTATAATCTCCTCCTTTATACCCTTCTATCACGGTACTCCCAACTTGTGAATATTGTCAATAAAATTTCCCGCCTAATCCTATCCCGCAATCATAGAGTCGGAAACCACATTCCTATTAGCTCGGGACTGTGAGTTGAAAACCTGCAACACTGGATAGTGTTGATAAAGAGTAACAATATGTGTTATTAAAACTTATTTCTTATTATTAAAATTATAGCACTTGCCATCTGCCATAATCCTTAGTTATCCTGAACCTCTTGAACCTCGCTTCTAACTCATATGTGGAAGGAGAGATGGGTCGAGTAATTCTTCCAGTTGCTTACCTTTTCCCTTTGCCATTAGGATTTGTGTTAGTCCTACCAAATGGTTGGATCTATAATTCACCTCATCAGGATGTGCTCGACATAACCAAATGTATCAATACTTCTAAACATGTCAGATTTTCCAAGTGTCTGAGCGAATGTAACAGTAATTATTTAATGACGCAGATATGCCCAACAATGTACCTATCTGAACTTGAAATAATATAACACAAGGATAAGAGCTCTTTCATGAGAATATTGTTTTATACTGAGCTCAGAGAATTCTAATCTGGTGCTATGGGATCCAGAGCACCACTTGATCTAGCACCACGACTCTGAAATTTATATAAAATATGATAGGATGATTCTATGTCGTTTCACTGGTTACGCTAGAAATTTAACAAAAATTATTACTTCAAGAATGTATCAAGTCATAACCTACCAAATTTTAGAGTAAGTATCGTCGTCCAAAACCTAATACACCTTGCTGCCACTAGGCACAAGTAGCAAATCTTTTAGGCTTTTTAACTTCTTTCCAATTATTTACGAGGACAGATCCTGGGGTTACCTCTTAAATGGAAACAAACATATAAAATTTATGAAACATCAACATTCATTATTAGGGGCGTATTCAGTTCCGAGCTTGGCGCAACATGCCTCTCTACTTATTCTAAAATTCTCATGGGTATCCCCTTAAATGGTAATTCATAAGGAGGAAACTAATCTTTGACATGATTTATGTTTTCCTTTGTTTCTCAAAGGATTCCTAACGTCCAACCAACACAGGTTTAAATTTCACGTGCTTAGAGATACTATCACCTTTCTAATAGTCTATTAGATGACATTTATAATTGAGTTAACTAGTAAAAGAAAATTCCCAAACTCTTCAATCGTAAAGGAAAATTCTGCAACTCAAGAAATTTGACTAACCGGTCTTATTTTGATGATAACTTTCAGCACAGACCCTCAATTGGGACACCACAAAAGCCGTTGGAAAGTAAATTCGATTATCTTTCCAACGATATACTACATGATCAATTTTATCTAACTAAACTGTTTCTGATATACCGAAACTCTTCAGCTGTGAGTGAGTTCTGCAGCAGGACAGTTTTGACCAACATGCAATTTTTCAGTCGTAACTTGAGATACAGATATCTGATTAGGACATGGTATGAACCGTTGGAAAGTAGACTTGATTGTCTTTCCAACGGTATATAATATGATATAATATAACCCTAACATACTAATGAACTGAGCCCGAATTTACAGAGTAATTCTGTTTAACAGATTTCTGCACATATTAGAAAGGTTCTCTACTTTGCTCTAGATGATGATTTGCCCAGAAATTTTTACAAGAAAATATAGGGGAAAGTAGATTGAATGCTACTTTAAATGATAAAAATTAATCAATATATATTATGAGGTTTTCTCTAGAAATTCAGAAAATGAAATAGATCTAGATCTAGATGAAATCTCCCTCACCTTCTTGTTTCTCATTGCTATAGTCGTTGCTCCCACTTGCCGCCGCTCCACCACCGGCCCGGCCGCCGCTCCACCGCCGGCCGCCACCACCGGCCACCGCCGCCGGCCGCCCGGGTGTGGCCGGGTGCTCCCGGTTCCAAAGAAGAGAGGGAGGGGGAGAAGAGGGAGAGAGTGAGATTAAAAAAAAATGATTGAAGGTTGGAAAAAGATTTGAGAGGTTGTATTTGGGATTCTTCTCATGGGATTCTTAGGTTGAAAAATGAGAGATGGAAGAAGATAAATGAGGGATTAATTGTCTACCCATTTACACAAACCCCCCTCACATAAACATATATCACATATATCCACAACCTCTCTCTCCCTCATCTTGCCACCTATACACACATATTTCAAGGCTAATCTTAACCCTCCATCTACCCATGCTATGCACACCTACTTTCTCCACTATCTCTAAAATAATAAAGTAATTCTCATGATTGTATTTTTATTTCAATTTATTTATTTATTTTGGTATTTGCTTCATTTTCTTGTACTTACACAATGTATTCACTTGCCACTTTATTACACATATATGTATGAACAATATATTTAAAAGTATCAAATATATGTGCAAGTATTCATAGAAGAATGATCATATTCATAAGGTTTTACATATACATAACAAACATAGATAGGAACATATTTATATATATGTCGAATACCCATATTTCCCACTTTCAGAATTTTCTTTTACGGGATTTCTAAACATCCATTGTTACACTCACTTAATGTTGTTATTATCTCAGAGAATCAGTTTATCCCCTTTAACAAGATTAAATCAAGATTTAGAATTTCGGGGTGTTACAGTTCTACCCCCCTTACAATAGTTTCGTCCTCGAAACTTAGCATACCTGAAACAGATAAGTGTAAAACCTTCACATTCCTCCTATATACTTCAAAATCGCACTTCCATATAATATTCCTCTCGATCCTTTTCCTCGAGAACTTATTATCTCTTGAACAACTTCCTACACTATATTCTTACGATCTGACTTAATTTTAACTCGCTTGATATTTTGATCATTTCCTTACTCCAGTGTCCCATACCACTAGCAGCTCGTACTGAGGGCCCACACCCTCAGTCGAACACATCCGAATTATGGCATGTGGGTACCATAATCCAAACATAAGGCAGTGACCAAATATCACGCGCTTCAAGATTAGTCTTCTACGCAAGAACTCCTACCCCCTTAAATCAATCATATCAAAAAATATTTCTACATACATACAAGCGTAATCATGCATATCAATCATAACAATCAGCCCTATCTATCCAATCCTCTTTCTACTATTCATTCTAAGTTTATCCTCATTCTATATCCTGTGCTCTGATACCAACTGTAACGGTCCCAGATTTCATAAATTCCAAATAACAGAATATTCTATTAAACTGATAGATTATCGTAATCATCTCCAAGCTCTTAAAATTTTCGGCAGCACTTCCTTTGTAAATGTTACATGCCCAAATATACATTTCAATTTGCAGTAATTTTGACCAACAATAGTCCACAAATTCTCAAATCTAACATGTAAGTCAAAGTTAACAATCACCCAAGCAATCATAATAATACCTCAGCTCACTACAGCCTGTTAATTCTCCAAATAATAATTTCGGCTTGACATCGCCTACTTATGAAGCAAAAGGAAACATGTGCCCGAGAGTACTCCTCTCGTCATCCACAATATAAACAGATTTAACTGTAACTCTAACACATCACCATAATCACAATCTAACTTATTTCATAAATATCCATCTCTCAAAACGTACATAAGGTATCAGTATACATCAAGTAAGATTTTCAACAGGAACTAAGTTACAGTCCAATGCAATCAATAAAAATTAAACTTCTCAACAAACGCCTAAATCTGAAGCTGGTCTTCTGCCATACAGCGACCTGAAACATAAAACTGGGAGAGAGTGAGCTCGACAGCTCAGTGAGAGAGAATCAAAGTGAATCAAGGAAGGAAAATACAATAAAGGGACGTGTTTCTTTCTTCAACAATTTGCAAGTATAGATGAACAAATGAAATGAGGAGAGAGCAATATCTTATAATGAATGATTAACACAACGATCCATATACTCTATGTGACGGTCTGACTTCTCTAGAATCGATTCTCTTTAACTTTCTTAATTTTCTGCTGCAGATTACTTGGTCTAAGAAATCAGTGAGATACTTTCTCAGTCATTATAACTTATGCATGGTTCTGTTTTAAGTACTATCGACACATATCATCACATAACTCATATCTCATACATTAGATACAACCAATCAAAATCGAAGTTTCATGGGGGGTAAGTATATGTTTCGGTAATACAATATCACAATATCACCCCATATCATCTAAGTATAATTTATCCATATGGATAACGCGATCACACATAATCATACTACACTTCATAATATTCACATATCATACTTAGAGATGTGCACAACACACATGATACACATGCATATACAACCACAGTGAAGTGTGAGAATTCCCCGTCTTCTCCCTCCTACCGGCTCCCGCACGGGCCCTTCCTCCTATATATATGTATTTGTATGTATATACAACAATAACACCGTCTTCCCCCCTCCTACCGGTTCTCGCACGGCCCCTTCCTCCAATATATATATTACAATCCCACCGTCTTCCCCCCTCCTACCGGCTCCCGCCCGGCCCCTTCCTCCAATGCAAAAGATGTAACAAACATATACACACACACATTCGAAAGTACAAATAATGATTTCGTCACAATACGAACACCAACCCCTTTATTGCAGTTTACCTTTTAGCTTGACACTAATGTCAATTGACATCCATATATGACACACCATATGTGTATATACATAAATATGAGTTACCAGTCAATACTGTAGTGATCTAATCACCACAATTTAACGAGTCATCTCTCATTTACTTGTTAAGTATTAGCCTTTTGAGTCGTGCTACTAGCACATCAACATTCAATTATGTAGCATACAATCATGATCGTAAATTTTACAATGCATACACGTCATGGAGATCAATTCATCAACAAAACAAATACTAAAATTGTTGCTTGAGGGCAAAGATAATTGTCATATAGGTATACAACTTGTTAGTTATGCTTATGTGACATCCCCGTCAATTTCATATATATTCAACATACATCAAGGTTGTAAACAATAATCACTTAGATGTGGTTGCACAGTGTATCAATAACCATATGAAGAATAAGCAATATCAACAAGTTATCTATTATGAGAAACTCTTATAATAATTTACACCCATGTATCCGTAATAATGTTGGATTTCTATTCCCATCAACGCACCCGAGCTTTCATTCATACGTCTAACACCACTAGTTTCTTAACGCCCAATGTTCAGTATGGTTCCGTCGAAACTCCGAATACCATAATTATTCGGTCAGTTAGTCAATTAATGACTACCAATATGATTAGACAATTCATTACCAACCTGGATTCCCGACTTCATAATTAACAGTTTCCGCTCTGATGATTTTTATAACTGCCACTTACGTAACTATTGATTTTCAATCTCACAATTTAAAGCGAAGTATCCTCTATGGACACCAACATCAATGATTTAATTTGCTCAAGCCTAATTTCACATCTTTATGAGGCAATATGAAAAGATACAATTTTCTTAGCTTACAGCCATGTGGTATCCACTCTATATTTCTTCGTGGTCTTCTGTTGCATCAGTTTATAGTTAACCATCAATATTAGATCTTTCTTCCTATTGAGAAAGTAATTAGCTATTGTTCATAGCCAGGGTAATCAACGAAGCGTTGTTTAAATAAACGCTTGGAAGGACTCCTGCAGCCTTATTACCTATATATGATGAGTTTATGAATCAAGATCTTCGATGGTCTACGTACACTGGGCCATTGAAATGAAGATACTGAGACACCCTATATAAATAATACATTGCTCTAGTCGTATTCAGAATTTGTCTCCATGCGGCTCAAAGTCTAAACCATCAATGCCTGGTGTGACGTGAGTACCATGCTATTTCTTATAGACAAGTGGTATGAAAAATGGTTATAATCTCCTCCTTTATACCCTTCTATCACGGTACTCCCAACTTGTGAATATTGTCAATAAAATTTCCCGCCTAATCCTATCCCGCAATCATAGAGTCGGAAACCACAGTCCTATTAGCTCGGGACTGTGAGTTGAAAACCTGCAACACTGGATAGTGTTGATAAAGAGTAACAATATGTGTTATTAAAACTTATTTCTTATTATTAAAATTATAGCACTTGCTATCTGCCATAATCCTTAGTTATCCTGAACCTCTTGAACCTCGCTTCTAACTCATATGTGGAAGGAGAGATGGGTCGAGTAATTCTTCCAGTTGCTTACCTTTTCCCTTTGCCATTAGGATTTGTGTTAGTCCTACCAAATGGTTGGATCTATAATTCACCTCATCAGGATGTGCTCGACATAACCAAATGTATCAATACTTCTAAACATGTCAGATTTTCCAAGTGTCTGAGCGAATGCAACAGTAATTATTTAATGACGCGGATATGCCCAACAATGTACCTACCTGAACTTGAAATAATATAACACAAGGATAAGAGCTCTTTCATGAGAATATTGTTTTATGCTGAGCTCAGAGAATTCTAATCTGGTGCTATGGGATCCAGAGGACCACTTGATCTAGCACCACGACTCTGAAATTTATATAAAATCTGATAGGATGATTCTATGTCGTTTCACTGGTTACGCTAGAAATTTAACAAAAATTATTACTTCAAGAATGTATCAAGTCATAACCTACCAAATTCTAGAGTAAGTTTCGTCGTCCAAAACCCAATACACCTTGCTGCCACTAGGCACAAGTAGCAAATCTTTTAGGCTTTTTAACTTCTTTCCAATTATTTACGAGAACAGATCCTGGGGTTACCTCTTAAATGGAAACAAACATATAAAATTTATGAAACATCAACATTCATTATTAGGGGCGTATTCAGTTCCGAGCTTGGCGCAACATGCCTCTCTACTTATTCTAAAATTCTCATGGGTATCCCCTTAAATGGTAATTCATAAGGAGGAAACTAATCTTTGACATGATTTATGTTTTCCTTTGTTTCTCAAAGGATTCCTAACGTCCAACCAACACAGGTTTAAATTTCACGTGCTTAGAGATACTATCACCTTTCTAATAGTCTATTAGATGACATTTATAATTGAGTTAACTAGTAAAAGAAAATTCCCAAACTCTTCAATCGTAAAGGAAAATTCTGCAACTCAAGAAATTTGACTAACCGGTCTTATTTTGACGATAACTTTCAGCACAGACCCTCAATTGGGACACCACAAAAGCCGTTGGAAATTAAATTCGATTATCTTTCCAACGATATACTACATGATCAATTTTATCTAACTAAACTGTTTCTGATATACCGAAACTCTTCAGCTGTGAGTGAGTTCTGCAGCAGGACAGTTTTGACCAACATGCAATGTTTTAGTCGTAACTTGAGGTACAGATATCTGATTAGGACATGGTATGAACCGTTGGAAAGTAGACTTGATTGTCTTTCCAACGGTATATAATATGATATAATATAACCCTAACATACTAATGAACTGAGCCCGAATTTACAGAGTAATTCTGTTTAACAGATTTCTGCACATATTAGAAAGGTTCTCTACTTTACTCTAGATGATGATTTGCCCAGAAATTTTTACAAGAAAATATAGGGGAAAGTAGATTGAATGCTACTTTAAATGACAGAAATTAATCAATATATATTATGAGGTTTTCTCTAGAAATTCAGAAAATGAAATAGATCTAGATCTAGATGAAATCTCCCTCACCTTCTTGTTTCTCCTTGCTATAGTCGTTGCTCCCACTTGCCGCCGCTCCACCACCGGCCCGGCCGCCGCTCCACCGCCGGCCGCCACCACCGGCCACCGCCGCCGGCCGCCCGGGTGTGGCCGGGTGCTCCCGGTTCCAAAGAAGAGAGGGAGGGGGAGAAGAGGGAGAGAGTGAGATTAAAAAAAAATGATTGAAGGTTGGAAAGAGATTTGAGAGGTTGTATTTGGGATTCTTCTCATGGGTTTCTTAGGTTGAAAAATGAGAGATGGAAGAAGATGAATGAGGGATTAATTGTCTACCCATTTACACAAACCCCCCTCACATAAACATATATCACATATATCCACAACCTCTCTCTTCCCTCATCTTGCCACCTATACACACATATTTCAAGGCTAATCTTAACCCTCCATCTACCCATGCCATGCACACCTACTTTCTCCACTATCTCTAAAATAATAAAGTAATTCTCATGATTGTATTTTTATTTCAGTTTATTTATTTATTTTGGTATTTGCTTCATTTTCTTGTATTTACACAATGTATTCACTTGCCACTTTATTACACATATATGTATGAACAATATATTTAAAAGTATCAAATATATGTGCAAGTATTCATAGAAGAATGATCATATTCATAAGGTTTTACATATACATAACAAACATAGATAGGAACATATGTATATATATGTCGAATACCCATATTTCCCACTTTCAGAATTTTCTTTTACGGGATTTCTAAACATCCATTGTTACACTCACTTAATTTTGTTATTATCTCAGATAATCAGTTTATCCCCTTTAACAAGATTAAATCAAGATTTAGAATTTCAGGGTGTTACACCATGGTTAGTAATAAATTGATTATTTTAATTATCATCAAAATGCTAGGTTTCACATCCATGCAGTTATTGAACAACTTGGGGCATTATTAATTAGTGATGGATGCGCGTGTATAGCTGCATCATTACCTCCATCCTCTTTCCTAAAGAAAGAAAAACAAAATTTTCTATACTTTTTAATTTTGGAAATCCGGTTTTGGATTTTTTCCATTTAGTCCAGCATCTCGAGTTTATATCTCACTTGCACCATTCTAAGACAAGAAGGCAAAATGGAAGCAAAAAAAAAAATATCCAAAAATGTGTGTCTATGCAATTTATAACTTTGTTAGATAAATCCCACCTTGTGTTTTTGTCCAAAACAAATCTGGGCCATTTATTAATTTTAGTAAATCCACATCGAATGTGAATGATTCATAATCTTCAGTAAATCTAACCCTTTCCAAATAGAAATTTATCCTCAAGAGAATATCTCTGCGATTGAATCTAAATGTTCATATGGCTTTTCTTTCTTCTCTTTGGATCAAATCTCCAATCTCACTCGCGCTCTCGCTGTCTCTCTACTACTACTACTACTACTACTACGGGAGAGAGAGTTCTTTTTCATAATCTTCATACAACTTACAAAACTTTCTTCCTATTCCTGATCAAAATAAAATATAATAACCTTCCTCTCCTAATTCAGTTCAAGTTCTAGAGAAAATTATTGTTGAATTTTGAACATAATTAAATTAAATCTAAGAAATTCTTATTTCTAATCAACCTACAATTTTCTTTTCTCTCTTTAAATCCTTTATAGTTCTCAAGTTTTTTTCTATATTTCAATCAAAGAAGACGGAGGTGAATAAGGAAGAGACTCTTAGTTGAAATAGTCAAACAGAGTTGAACAGAGAGAAACGAAAAATTTCGACATAAGCCTTTCAATTGATGATTTATCTTTGTGTTGTCTTTTGATTTATTATTGATTTAAGTAATGTTTATGTTTTAGTTCATAAGCCTGATATTATTGTTTCTTATATTAGCATGCTTATTATATAAATCAAATTCATCTTTGATTCGTAAGCTTGATAATATTGTTGTTTCTTATTAGAGTTGCTTAAAGTGTGTATTTAAGAAATAAATGATGATTCTTCACATTCACAGAGTTTTGAAATGCTATTACTTGTTGGAACGAATAATTGGTTTCAATTCTTATATTAATACTTGATTACACAAAGAAAATTTTGTTTCTTCTCTGTTATTGTATGTCAATGTCTCTGATATTGCATGTGAGATGCCAATGGGCTGTCCCTTTTTATGTTCTTAATTTTATAATTTTTCTTATATTGATGTATTTATTTTTTGTTATATTGATATGTGTATAGTTAATTGTCATAGTGATATGTTTATTTTTTTCCCCGAATTTTTTCAGAATATCTCTACTTTATTAGTTTTAGTTGGAAAACTGAAACCTCGCATCTCCTAATTTTTGTGCAAAAGATATTATATTTTAGTTTTTTGATTAAATTACTGATAGAATAGAGTAAAAAGGCACCGTGAAAAATTAAATGAGATTAAAATTGTTCCTTTAAGCAACATGCACTCGTTTTGGTTGTCGTAATTGGCCGTAATTCTTAAGTCGTAATTGGTAAAATTTTTTACAGTTGTAAATGAGTTACATGCATGTAAGTTTATGGTGTTTGGTTGGTAATATAAAGTTATAAGTGGGAAAGTGTATTATATTTTATGGTGTTTGGTTGTCGTAATATGTAAGTCGTAAGTGAAAAAATTGACCGCAAAATTAACTATTTGGTGATTTAAAAAGTTTTAATATTACAAATAAATACTAAAAATGTTAAATATTAAAAAAAATATTATAAAAAAAAATACAAATTTGCATGACCACAAATTGCAAGTGAGTGATAATTGAGTTGCAAGTGAGTAGTAGTTAGATTGCGTAAGTCTTTTACGAATTACAGTCCAAACAAATACCATAGTTATCATTGGGTTGTAAGCCATTTATGAAGTACAGAATTTTAAGACGAAACAAACATTCCCTAGTCTGCATAAAAAGCCGGACATTTTGTTATCAAAGAAAAATAATTTTTTGTTAAAAAAATACCCGGTAAAAAGGGGAAAAAAGCACCAATCAACCATGAGCGCACGTTAGCAAAAACCCAGGGTTATTGGGCAAGCCGAGGAAAAAAACAGAAGAAGACAAACCACCCGTATCGAGATTCATGTATAGCATACGCCTTCTCCAGTTGACCGCTTCTTCTCTTTCCTCCTCCTCACAATTAACACAAAAACAAAATCCAAACTTTTATTTTTCCCCCAATCTCGACCTCATAATTCCCTCCCTTAATCGCTCAAAGCAACAATCTTTCTCACTCATTCTTCATCGAAACCAATACGAGAACGGCGAGGTACGCTTCGTTTTGTTTCTACTCTTGTAATTTTCTGTTGAATCTCACAATTGATTGGATTTCGATTTTCTTTGTCGTTTTTAAAGTTTTCTCTTTTGTTGGATACGTGATCTTATGTTTTTTGAAATCTAGTATTGCGTCTCGGCTGTTGCTGCCGTCAATGCCGTTGCGAGTACATGTTTGCTTTTTACGATGATTCGTAGATCCGAATTCGATGAACAGTAGTTCGATGGAGATCTCGGGTGTTGCTTGAATTGAGCGCTGAATGTGTTTGGATTTTTTTTTTATGTACTTCAAACTTTTTACAAAACTAATAGTGTATTGGTGTTACGTTAAATTGATTGTTGATTAATGCAAGGTATCTGGATGGTATTTGATTCTAGAACATTGAAAGCTTCTGCTTGGAATTAAATGATACGTTTAGATGATCTGAAAGCATTCTGAAGATTTCTTGTTATTACATGAATCTATTCAAAGTTAGAAGCGTTTATCTCTTTCATATTTCAATATTTGAATTATTATTTAGGTTTCTTCTTGTTTACAAATATGCTGATTTCTGGTGATCACTGAATGATATGTTTGGACAATGCAAAGGATTTATGAAAGTGTGTGTTAATCATAGTCATGGCTGACCTTTATGGAATTGATTCATTCCTGGCCTTGTTAATTTCTGCAGGAGAACTGGAATAGAGAATTAGTTGCCTAATTGCTAAGCAAAGTAGCTTCTGGGTCTCGACCTCACCATGGGTTTCTTGTGTTTTCAAATGATTAAATTTAGACTGTATGCAATGGGACTAATTCTAGAAGGCTGAAGTCCTCTTTGAGTTTGCTCTTTTATATTGTATCGCATATGGAGAACCTCCCAGTGGAAGTGATTGGTAACATTCTTTCCCATCTCGGAGGTGCTCGGGATGTTGTAATTGCATCTGCAACTTGCCGAAAATGGAGGGAAGCCCGTAGCAAACACCTTCATACCCTTTCATTCAACTCCGATGATTGTCCTGTTTACCGAGGCTTTGATAATAGGAGGTTGGAGATTATCATTACTCAGACTATATTCCAGACGATGGGCTTGCAGTGCCTTTTGATTCATATGGATAATACCCATGAGTTCACGGCAGCTCCTGTGATTGCTTGGCTTATGTATACTAGAGAAACCTTGCGGACTCTATCGTATAATGTTCGCACAGAGCCAAATGTAAACATTTTGGAGAAATGTGGTCGGCAGAAGCTGGAGGTTTTAGATTTGGACAACAATTCAATCACTGGGATTGAACCAAGTTTCCAGAGATTCACTTCTCTTAAATCCCTTTCACTGAGACATGTTAGTATCTCAGCCTTGGATCTCAGCCTCTTGCTAGCCGCCTGCCCAAAAATAGAATCGTTAGCACTTGATGCCCTGGAAATAGTGACCTCAGATTCACAGTCTACAATGGAACTGAGCAGTTCAACTCTGAAGAATGTTTATGCAAGGAAGTTGAGTGTGGATAAGATCATTTTGGAAGCAGATAATCTGGAGAGCTTGCACTTGAACGCTTTAAACCTCGATCTGTTTGAATTAATTGGAAAGGGTACACTGAAGCATCTGAAGATTGATGACATCAGCATAACTCAGTTGGATATTGGTGAGAACACAGATCATTTGGATGTCATTGATGTCAGCAATTTCACAATTATGTGGCCTAAGTTTTATCAGATGATATCAAGATCTTCTAAACTTCGAAGGCTCCGGCTTTGGGGAGTGGTGTTTGATGAGGAAGATGAGATTATGGATTCAGAAACAATTGCTGTTTGTTTTCCTTGGCTCACACACCTTTCATTAAGTTATGATCTAAGGGATGGATTGCTACATTATGGCCTCCAAGGGTCATCACCATTGGAGAATGTGACAATATTGGAACTGGGATGGACAGTGTTAAGCGAGCACTTTGGGCACTGGGTATTTGGGATGATTGACAGATGCCCAAACCTTAAAAAGTTAGTCATTCATGGTGTTCTTTCAGAAGCAAAAACTCGAGAAGAGCGACAGATGTTGGCTAATTTCACCTCATCTTTAGTTTGTCTTATGAGAAAATTCACGCATGTTGATGTGCGATTTGAGTACGAGTGATCGCATTTGTGACTGCTTTGTGGAGGCCTTTTGCTTGATCATTTGAAGCTATATAAAGCAGGTACAATATCATGTTAGTATTTCTCTTTATCTTTTATTTCAAGATTTTCTGAAATACAAACATCCATACATACATGAGAATGAGAATAAAATCAAATTTCAAATTATGTAAATGTAAACATAAATTGTTGATATATTAACATACACATACTTGAGAATGGGAATAAAGTAAATGTTTATTAATAAACTTTTATGTTTACATACATGTGCATACATGCATATGCTTCTTGTTCTCTTTATTTTTATTCTTGTTATAGTATCATATACAGACACAAGAATATATACGAGTATAGTAGTGAACGCATAATGTGGCCTTGAGAAATCATTAATATTTATTCCCATTCTCGTGCAAGTATGTTTACATTGAGTGTTTATGATACTATAAAGAGAACCGAGTTGCAGTATTATTAGTATTATTAAGAGGATTCAAGTATCTATAAGCCAGATTTTCATTATAGACCATTATAGTTATTGTCTGTAACTACCAAAACAATTAGAAACCTGTGGATCATATCTTGGTTCGTGTAATAAGTAGATTTGGTGCTTGTACTTGTTGTGGCGCTACGGTGGTATTCACAGACCTACAATAGCCAAATAGCTAGCTTGGATACACCGTTTCACCCAATGTCTCAGGTTGTGGTGAGATCTTGATAGAAGGTTCTTATTGGATTCATGATCAGTTGTAACTAATGTTGAAAATAGCAACAACATAAAGCATAGTGCTCCACCTCCTAATATTTAAAAGCGTATATAGCGTAAAGTGAAGCGCAAGCTGCATGGTTTTTTATTTTTATTGAAAAATATAAATATCTTAAATAAAGAATAAATAAAAAATATTTCTAAAAATATTTAAAAATTCAAAAACCACCACTACATATATTTTTAATAAATAAAATGGCACTAAAACCACACCACATATATAAAGATAAGGAAAAGACTATATAAAACCAATATTGACCTACAGCGACAAAAACCCAACAAAGCATCTAGCATGTAACACAAAATAATATGACAAATAACTCATGCACAAGTCACTACTGTTCGCTATTGTGGATCAAGAATGTGGAAGTGGGAGAGTGGTTGTTAAGGCTTTGTAATAGGCGTTGCCAACCAGTGTCGATTGGGGTTCCCCGACGCCAAACAATGTAAATTGTCAAAGATCAATGTCTCTTGGTAGAAGATTAGAACTCGTAAGACAAGGACTTACTGAAAGGTTGTTGAGGTCTCATTGCAATCTCTTACTACTGAAGACGATCACTCGAGAGACGAGAAATGTATAATCTAACCTCCGTAGACAATTTGGCACAATCGTCATTTTTTATTGGCATGATGAGGACACTAAGCAAGTAAGTCCTTGAACCTCTCGAGATACTTTCAGAAATGTTCACCTCCTACTTGTTGGAATTGATTAATTGCATTTCTTATCCTGGCCGTTTTATGCATGGGATAAAATTTCTTAAGGATTGTCTTAATAAATTTATCTCACTTATAAATCGAGTTAGTGGGTAAACTATATAATCATTTCTTAGCGTCGTTTTTTAGAGCAAATGGTATGCACCTAAGTCTAATGGCATCATCGTAAGTTGTTGAATTTTCATCATGACGTATACTTCCTCAAATTTACTGATGAACATATAGGCATCTTCAAAATCTGAGCCATTGGGAAGCATACTAATGAATTATGGCTTGAGTTATAGTATTCTCACTAGCGGTCAGGAGTTTGATGCTTGAGCGAATGGGAACATTTTGAAGGATAACATCGATCCAGAAGGACTGACGTGAAAACAAGATCAGTTATGAATGATAGTATCGAAATTGATTAACCTACCTTTTGAATCGAAATTGATTAACCTATCTTTTGAATCACAATACCAAGCCGACATACACCAGCGATGCAGACTGATTTAGAAGGAAAAAAAACCTAAAAGGTGAGAAGTCTAAGGGATGAGAATGAAAGGATAAAAATAAAGAAGAACTCTTAACTAAACAAATCAAAACAACAAAGTCCTATGTTAGGTCAATTCTAAAACACCACTGGACAACTCCTAACTGTTTCAAGTCAATTGTTAGGCTTATCAAACCCTAAATTTACTAATCCAATTGGCCATATCAGTGAAAATTAGGTAGGAGATTATCCATTTTATAATGGTCCTAATCAAGGTTCTAAATATCGGATATCGGGATCGTATCGGATGAGGGCTTTTCATATCGGTTTCCAGATGTCGGGGGAGATATCGGGGATACGCACGCATATCGGGCGTTCATATCGGACACTATATATAATGAAATATTGATAACTAAAAGTTGGTTTAGTGTCATAGACATCATCTACCTAATAAAAATGATGTAATATGCATGTAAAGACAGTAAAAAAATAATGCATATTTGCACATAGTCGTACAACAAATAAGTTATTTCATATCGGCCGATATTTCGGGCGATTTATCGGCTGAAATCGGGCGGTTTATTGGTCAATATTTCAAATATCGGTCGTTTTTTTGCTGCAAATGATATGGGAAACGATTTCTCATATCGTATCGGCAGCAGACAAAAAAGGAGATATCGGACGAGATCTCGGCCGACTCGGACGATATTTAAAACATGGGTCCTAATTAAGTAACCACATTTCAGAACACCTTCCTAAACACTAATTAAACTGAGATTTCAAAGGAATGACTCACCCTCCAACTTTCTTCTCCTATTGTGCTTGAGAGTCTTTAGGGGCCAACATCTAATTGATTTTATGTTAGGTTGGATCAATGTTGATGAAAGAAGTGATTTTTGGGCTAAGAAAGGATGATGAAATCCCCTCCTTATCTTGATTAATAGGTTTTGCCCTTAAATCGATTAGATATGAAATGTACAAAATATGAATGCTAGAACTATTTGTGATTTCTAATCTATATGAATGTAAAGTTGTAGGGCATGTATTTTACTTCAGTAATCACCAACAGAATATAAATAAGAATGCCCTAGATAAAGTTTTAAAAATTTTCTTTTTGTGATCTACCTAAATTTTTTATTTTTAAAATCTTTTTATCATTGTTAGAAGGGATACAGTGAATCAAGCAAAAATAATATATACATAGTCAAGAAAAAATTGAGTTCAGAAAACTTACCTGGGTCGCTGGCTGGATGACTTCAGATTTTTGGTCCCGATTTTCTACAGTCTGCTTCATCTATCTCTAGAAAGCTTCCTGCAATCTTAGATCGTGTACTTTAATTCTTGAAACTCTAAACAAACAAATCAATCCGTAAAAAGAATTAAAAACTAAAGAAAATCCGTATTCTCTGGCAATGACGTCAAAAACTTGATGTGAATTTTAATGCGTTACCGAAGCGTACAATGTTTATTCGTAGTACTTTGCGGGTCGAATCATCAAGGAAGATGGTTATCTCTAATTTAATAATTCTATTTAGGCGAATTGAGAAATAAAGAGAATGATATTTGTTGTTTGTAAAAATTTCTAACAATTTGAGGAAAAAAACAAGCATCTAGGTTTGTATCTATTAGATTAATAACATGAAAATTAACTAGATATCTTTAAAAATCACCATTATAATTATTAGTTTATTTTCTTCAAGTATAGGATATATGATTATGTAATAGCCCGTCAAAGAGAAGCCCAAGAGGCTAATTCTTGTGTGAACAAAAGACCTTAATTTAGGAATTCAAAGCATTGAGCAGAACAAAAGAGGAATCACAAATGACCTTGCTTCTTTACATTGATTTCTAGTCTATCAGTTTCAATCATTTGAAAGTTGAGCACAAGAGATAATGCTTGATAAAGTTGAAGATAAAAGGAGTACATACTATATACTTAGCAAGCGACTTAGGTTCAAGTCTGGTCTTCGGCCTTTGCACTAAAAAGAAGCCGTAGTTGTAGTAGGAATAATAAGAATGCAGATTAAATATTAGTAATAATAATATATTCACTATTTATACAAAAAATTGGATTATTTCCATGCACAATGCAGGTGAAGCCTGACAATTAGGCGCCTTGTTCCTCATATTTAATTAGATCTAGATAAACAAATGTTAAAAGCAGCTTGGCATCACCTACAGATTGTGTTACTTAAGAAACATTATTGTATTATTATTATTACAAAATTTTGGCTTCTAGGTTTTTGTCTCTCTCAAGAGAGGGTTTGGGACGTTAATTTGAATTCTGACTCTTTTGGAGTGGATTTTGGGAGGATCAATCCAAAACTAGGTAGAAATACTGCTCTTAGGGGAAAAGTACCTATGTAGCACAAATATTTCTATCGTGAAGCCGTGGCGTGTTGGATGCACATGTCGTGTGTATTGTCAAAAATTGCCCGCATGTTGACTTATTGTGGCCGTTTAGGTGTAAAGATAGCCAATAACTTAAGAAAGGAAAAAAATCATGAAAAAGGGCTAGAGATGGTGTTATTGTAACCTTAAAATGATTTTTATTCTATCATATTAAATGAAAGATGGAAAATGTAAGCTCTGTGGCTTCACTTCTGATGCTAATGTTTACTTCTATTACTTGTTATCTCTCGTCACTCTAAAGTTCTTGGATTCTGGAGGCAGTAGCTTTTGAATTTTCCAGGAGCCAATAAGTTTTTCATGTAGTTGATGGATTTAGCTTCAGCTTAGTTCCAGAATGATCAACAGGTTTAATAGGTTAAAAGTTACGGTCGATATTTACTTGTAGAATAAAAAATTAGATGGAATAACTTTAGTGGACTATTTGGTTTTGAAAGGAGGGTCAAGGAATTAGAGAGTGAGGAAACTATGCTGATTTATATTATATTTTATTCAAAACAAAATTTTTATACTTTATGTTCAAAACATGGACCCAAGAACGAACAGACAGAAATTACAAAAATGAAATGGTAGGGCTACTGAAATTAAAGTTGTAACTCGCTTTTAATTTTTATGGATTAAAAGAAAATTGTCAGTCACATAATTCATAACAGTTTTATCATGACATTAATTTACACTATAAAAGAAAATGTGGATCTTATTTACTAAAGTTTTAATAAGATGCTTCACTTGCATTTTTCTTGAGATATGACCACTGAAAAGGATTTTAAGCTTCTCCAGTTCTTCTAGAGCTTTAGGTTGATTACTTGAATAATGTCAACAATGTGCTGATTACTTGGCATCTTAGTTAAAACAGTTGCTTTTTGACTTTAACGATCTTCTATGTAATGCCCTTTTCTCAACCACTGCATAATACTCATAGTATATGACCTTACCCCACCATGCACGACTTTGACACAATCTCTTGCGTCACTGTGTGAAATCAGATCATGTTGGGATGGTGGTGACTTGGGTTGTTAGACAGCAAGGATCATTGATGTAAAACAATATGGATTGCAGTCACCTTGAAATTGAAAATTAGGGTTTAAAATTTGAATTGGGAATCTGGATAGAGTTTTGGGTTTCACACCCCTTACACGGGCTTCACACCCAAAACTCAAGAGAAAAAACTTAAGAATTTAATAGAAAAATTTGTACTTTCAATCATTCAATAATATCCAAAGAGAAGTCCTGGGTCATTTATAGGCTTTACAAAAAGCACTTTTAGGAAATAGTCAATGTAGGGTGTGTTTGGTTGCAAGGAAGTGGGCGGAAGTAAGGAAATGAGGAAGTATAATTGATCACTTCCATATCTATCCAAACACCGGAAAAGAAAAATAAAAACCTCTTTTCCTTTTTTCTTCTCTCTTTACACAACCATTTTCTCACTTTCAGAGTGCTACAGTTAATTTTGTGGTTATGTAAATCTCATTTATAATAAGTTGTAATATAAAACAGTTAATTTTTTGGTCATGTAAATCTCACTTGCATTATAATTACAATCCCTTTTTTATTTTTCTTAATTAATTTTTATTTTAATATTATTTTGCGGTCAACTTTGCGGTCAACTTTTCCACTTTCACTTTTCATTATCATCCAAACACCGGAAAAAACATAACATTTTCCAACCGCACTTCCCAATAACATCCAAACACCGGAAAACTCACTAACCAATTCTCAAGTTCCAAAGGGAACTAATACCACTTCCTCACTTCCTTACTTTCTCACTTCCACCCTTAACCAACAGGCCCGTAGTACTAAATACTCACATAAAGAAAATACCACTAAATTCAGCAAATTAAACAAAAAATAAAATAGCTAAAATCAAAGGAAGGTAGGATGTCGTTTCTTAGAATATACTCGATCAAATAATCTTCTTAATGGTGTGATGCCCTCATCATTTCTCCCGGATGAAAAAAACTCAACCCTGTCGAGTGTGTGCCGGGAAGCTGCTGCTAGCTTTGGTAGTGCTCCAGTAGATCAGGATCAAGCCGTCAGAAATTCAACTCAGTAATCCAAGAATTTTCTAATTCGGGTCTTCCTTTCTACTTAATAAGATAGCGTCGCGTTCCTCTGTTTTTAGTAGGGACAATTTGATCATCCAAAATAGAATCTACATTTTCTACTGTATAGGATAATTTTGGAGGAAGTGAAGGTAATGGGGGCTCTCAAAAGGTCTTGGGTAGGCTCATCCATGAATGATTCAGAAGGGGTAGCAAAAATACATCTATATGGAACTTAATCCTCTACATCAAAAGTGCAACTAATGTCAAAATCTGATGAGAGGTCCACCACATAAGCATTTGAATTGATTCTCTCGAAGATTTGAAATGGTCCTGCGCTTCGCGCATGCAATTTCTTTACGATTCTTGGAGGAAACCGTTCGGGTATCAGGCGGACCATTACATAGTCACCGACATTAAATGTCCTTAATTTACGATGTAAATCAATAGAAGATTTATAATCAATATTATTTTTCATTATCTTTTCTTTGATTTCCTCATTTAATGCGCATATATGAGATGCGAATGCAAAGTCTGATATTTTAAAATGATGATGAGTTATGGAAACTAAATCAATTGGTTGCCTAGGTTTAAAATCAATTACAATCTCAAATGGACTAAGACTTATGGTCCTATTGATAGAACTTGTTAGTATTTGGAGTGCCTCATATTCATTGGAGAAGAATTCAGGTTTTTAGCATCCTAATACGGATCTGTCTCCTATTTTGGTTTGGATACAAGTTTCCTATTTCTCTAAGAAGGTGCTGGTTTGAGTTCGTGTTGGACTAGGATCATTCTAGGTACTTATATAAACCCTCAGGGGTGGCCTTTTGAAGGTGTGTCAAGAATTCAAGAGAAACTCTAGAATTCCACCATTGAGAGTTGTGAGAGAGATCTCATTGTAACTCTTGTATTTTCTTCAATAAATATTTCTTCCTCCTCCCCGTGGTCGTAGGCACATTGCAGAACCACGTTAAATCTTGTGTTTCTTGGTTGTGTGGTGATTGCTTGCTAGTGGTAGATATTTTACGCTTCTGCTGCCGAGTCTTCGACTTTGTGTTCTTCTGTTGTTTGATCGGCGATAGATCATCAACAATTTGTATCAAAGCGATGGCTAACAAGATGACCACGACAACTAAGTTCGAGGTGGAGAAATTCGACGAGAAGTCCAACTTTCTTTTGTGGAAGATGCGAGTAACATCGTTGCTCGTGAAGGAGGACACACACAAGGCCCTGCTTGGTATTGAGAAAAAGCTATTGAAGATGTAGGATGATGAGTAGAACGACACCGACTTCCGCGCAAAGGCGACGATCATACTGTACCTATCAGATGAGGTCCTCTACAACGTGATGAATGAGGAGACAATTGCTGGTCTTTGGTGCAGGCTGGAGAGCCTGTACATAACGAAGAGTTTGTTGAACAAACTCTTCATGAAGAAGCAGTTATACAGCCTTCGGATGAAGGAAGGTACGACTATTTTACAACATCTCAATGCTTTTAATAGAATTTTAAGCGACTTGTTAGCTCTAGAGGTTAAGCTAGAAGAAGAAGACAACTCTTCTGTTACTCTCTTCTCTTCCATTAAGTTATGACCACTTTGCGATCACCATCATATATGGTAAGGAAACCTTAGAGTTAAAAGATGTCAGGTAGATGCTCCAAAACAAGCTGATGAAGAAGACAAATTTTACGGAGGAGGCATCAAGATTGTTTGTTAAGGGCCAGAGGGGAAGATCAAAGAGTAGGGGCCCAAAAGGGATTCAGAGGCTTCTAGCAGTTTCTCTTGCTACTTTTGCAAGCAATCAGGGCACATCAAGAAAAATTGTTTGAAATACAAGGAGATGCTGAAGAGGAAAGGCGGCAAAAATTCTGATGGGGCTAGTATCAGTAGAAAGTCAGATTAAGCTGGGGTTGTCGAAGAAGCAGATGAGGATTCATGTGATGTCTTGACAGCTGAGTCAAGAAAAGGTAAATACTCAGATGCTTGATTACTTAACTCGGGATGCACATATCACATGTGCCCAAAAGGGAGTGGTTCAGTACTTACAAGCTTTATGATGGAGGCTTTGTCCTAATGGGAAATGACGCCGTGTATAAGACTGTTGGCATCGACAACATCCGTATGAGGATGTTTGATTGACAGGTTTGAACTCTCATGAACGTTCGTCACGTTCCGAATTTAAAGAAGAATCTTCTCTCGTTGGGAGCTTTGGAAGCTCGTGGGTACAAGTTTTTTGATGCAGATGGAGCAATCAAAATTACTAAAGGCTCCATGACGATTCTCAAAGGAGAACGAACAACAAATTTGTACAAGTTGACAGAAAGCATTATTATTGGTGATCTTCAGCAGCAACAGAGAAGGAGAATACTATAAGATTTTGGCACATGCGTCTTGGACACATGAGCGAGCAAGGTTTTCAAGTCCTACACAAAAAGTGCTCTACCAGGTATCAAATATTGCAAACTTGATTTTTGTAAATTTTGCATTATGGGTAGGCAATGTAGAGTAGCTTTCTCTACATCTTAGCACAAGACAAAGGGCTTGCTAGATTTCATACACACGGATGTGTGGGGGCCTTCGCCAGTAGCATCCATTAGAGGTGCTAGGTACTCTATTACTTTTATAGATGATTTTTCAAGAAAAGTTTAGGTATACTTCTTGAAGCAGAAATCAGAAGTATTTCAGAAGTTCAAGGAGTGGAAAACTTTGGTGGAAAATCAGACGGGATGGAAAGTGAAAGTCTTGAGGTCCGATAATGGAGGCGGGTACACCTCCAAAGAATTCACCAGCTAAGATTTCAGGGCGACCAGAACAAAACGGAGTAGCAGAGCGTATGAATCGAACACTTATAGAGCGTGCCCGCAGTATTAGATTATAGGCTGAAATGTCAGAAGGATTTTGGGTAGAGTGGTGAATTATGCGACTTATCTGGTAAACATATTACCATCAACAACTATTGATCTTCAGATCCCAGAGAAGATATGGTGAGGAGTATCTGTGGACTATTCAACATTACGGATTTTTGGTTGCCCGACATATAGTTTGGTTGATAGTCAGAAAAGAAACTAATTGGAGTCCTAGTCTAAGAAGTGTATCTTCATCGGTTCACCAAAGGAGTTGAAGGTTTCAGACTTTGGGATTCTGAGAAAAGGAGCGCCTTTACCAGCAGAGATATGGTCTTTGACGAAAATTAAATGTTGCGAGAAAAGTCAGAGACGGAGGATAAAGTGCAAAGTGGAGGTTCAGATAGATCGACAACAGACACTCAGGAAAGAGAGTCGAGTTCTCAGATAGCCCTAAAAGGCCTGAAGAGTCAGAAGAGGACTCAAATTCAGATGGAGACAAACAGGAGGCTACTCATGAGCAACCTAAATCGTTGAGGCGGTCAGTCAGAGTTACGGACCACCAACAAGGCATGTCTGAGATGAAGATCATGCCTCTTTCGCATTAGTAACAGAAACAGGAGAACCTGACAGTTACAGGGAAGTGATCGAGGCAGATGATCACGACATGTGGAATACAGCTATGGAGTAAGAGATAGAGTCTTTGGGTAGAAACCAAACATGGACGTTAGTCGATCTTGCAAAGGACTTTAAGACAATAGGTTGCAGATGGGTCTTCGCAAGACGGACTGAGCAATACAAGGTAAGGTTAGTTGCCAAAGGATATGCTCAGAGGAGGGTATTGACTACAATGAGATTTTCTCTTCTGTAGTCAAGCATATATCTATTCAGATGTTATTGGCGATAGTTGCTCAGTTTGATCTAGAGTTAGAGTAGATGGATGTTAAAACAACGTTTCTGCACGGTGAGCTGGATGAGAAGATATACATGAAATAACCTGAAGGCTACATTCAGGAAGGTAAAGAAAACAAGGTGTGTCTTCTAAAGAAGTCCCTCTTTGGACTTAAGTAGTCTCCCAGACAGTGGTACAAATGGTTCGACTATTTCATGATCAAGGCCAAATACAACCGATATGAGTATGATAGTTGTGTCTATTTCAAGCAGAGTGATGATCTGACATATTTGCTGTTATATGTGGATGATATGTTGATTGCTGCGAGAAACAAGACACATGTTCAGAAGCTTAAAGCTCAGCTCAAGAGGGAATTTGACATGAAGGATTTGGGAGAAGTCAAGATCTTAGGTGTGGAGATCGCTCGAGACAGAGGCTCAAGCAGACTTTGGCTATCCCAGGAGAACTATATTCTCAAGGTGTTGGAGAGATTCAACATGGCAGAAGTAAGACCAGTCACCACTCCTTTAGCAGGTCACTTCAAATTATCCTCCAAGCAGTGTCTACAATCACTGGAAAAGGAGGAAGAGATGTCTTGAGTACCATATGCTAGTGCGGTGGGATCACTCATGTATGTGATAGTTTGCACTAGGCCTGACTTAGCCTATATAGTTAGTACAATAAATAGGTTCATGTCAAATTCAGGAAAGTAATATTGGGAAGCAGTAAAGTGGGTGCTACGATATCTGCGAGGGACTGCGAGGCTAGGCTTGGTGTTTCAAAGATTGGAAACGAGGAAGCCTAGGTTACTACAAGGCTATGTTGACTATGCAGGAGATCTTGATCAACAAAGATTTACGACGGGCTATGTGTTCATAATAGCTGAGTGCGTCATTAGTTGGAAAGCAGAGTTGCAAGATATAATTGCTCTTTCAATGACAGAAGTAGAGTACATGGCTGTAGTTGAGGCGACAAATGAAGCTTTGTGGTTAAGAGGATTGGTTGAGACATTTAGTATCATACAGGATTCAGTTCGGGTTCATTGCGAGAGCTATCCCGCTAAAGATCACAGGTATCACAAGCGGACGAAGCACATTGATGTGAGATTTTATAAGATACGTCAGTGGTCATGAATGATAAGGTGATCGATATGGTAAAGATTAGCACGAAGAAGAATTCAGCAGATATGATGATGAAGATCATTCTGGTGGAGAAGTTCAAAGCATCTCTGAACTTCATCAAGGTTCTCCAAAGGTAAAGTGGCGAATGTGCTCTTGTGAGGGAGCCATGTGAAGTCACAAAAGTGGGGAGAAAGGAAGGCGAATAAAGCAGATGCCAATTTCTATGGAGGGACTCAATGGACATCAATCAAGGTGGAGATTGTTAGTACTTAGAGTGCCTCATATTCATTGGAGAAGAATTCAGGTTTTTAGCAGTTTCTTATACGAATCTGTTTCCTGTTTTGGTTTAGATATGAGTTTCCTATTTCTCTAAGGATTGCTGGTTTGAGTTCGTGTTGGACTAGGATCATCCTAGGTGCCTATATAAACCCCTCAGGGGTGCCTTTTGAAAGTGTGTCAAGAATTCAAGAGAAATTTTAGAATTCCATCATTGAGAGTTGTGAGAGAGATCTCATTGTAACTCTTGTATTTTCTTCAATAAATATTTCTCCCCCTCCCCGTGGACGTAGGCACATTGCCGAACCACGTTAAATCTTGTGTTCCTTGGTTGTATGGTAATTTCTTTCTAGTGGTAGATCTTCTACGCTTTCGCTTCCGTTGCCGAGTCTTCGACTTGGTGTTCTTCTGTTGTTTGCTTGGCGATAGTTCATCAACAGAACTATTGTATGCAAATTCGGCCATACGCAAGATTAGATTCCAAGTTTTCAAATTTTCTATAACGAGACACTTAAGGAGATTTTCTAAGGTTCTATTGACTACCTCGGTTTGTCCATCAGTTTGTAGGTGAAAGACTATCGAAAATTTTAGTTTGGTTTCCATCTTGTGTCATAGTGTTTGCCCGAAATAGCTAACAAACTTAACATCTCTATCTGACACCATGATCTTAGGTAACCCATGCAGTTTGACGACATGATCAAAGAAAAAGATAGCTACACGGATGTATCTGAGGTTGGAACACGGGATGAAGTGAGTTGTCTTAGAGAATCTGTCAACCACTATTAGGATAGAATCATATCTTTTCTGTGTTTTTTGTAATTATAGTATAAAATCTAAGCTCACATCTTGCCAAGGGCAACTGGGTATAGAGAGAGGAGTGTAAAGATCGACAATTTTTTTATTGTTTGGCCAGTTGACAAGTGCGACACTAACCAACGATCTTAGCAACATCTTTCTTCAAGCTCGACTAGTAGAATCTATGCTCAACGCCCTCAATCATTTTGTTCTGGCCGAAGTGTCCAGCCAAATCTCTAGTATCTATTTCCCAAGAGAGAAAATCCCTGAGGGATGTAAGGAGAATACATAACTTACAAAATCTAAATAGATATCCGTCTTGTACAAAAACTCGTCCATATCTCGAACAGAGTCATCCCGTAACGTGACATATATTTCTCCAAAGTCAGGACATGACTCATATTCCTCTCTCAATTTCTTGAACTCTATTACTCCTACGCTCATAATAACTAAAATCATCACTCGCCGGCTGATCGCATCAGCGATGTTGTCAACTCTTGCTTTGTACTTGAGGACAAATGTGTAATCTTGGAGGAATTTCACCCACTTACTATATTTTGCATTTAACCTCTTTTGGGAGTTGAGGTATCTCAGCGCTTCATGATCTGAATACACTACAAACTTCTGCGGTAGCAGGTAATGTCTCTAGTAGTGCATAACCTGCATAATTGCATAAAATTTCTTGTCATATTTGGAGTATCGTTGTCGGACGTCATTTAACTTCTCACTAAAATAGGTAACGAGATGGTTCTCCTGACTCAGCACGCTACCTATCGCAAGCCTTGATACGTCACATGTTACTTCAAACACCTTTGAAAAATCTGGTAGACGTATAACAACAGCTTCTGTTATCACTTATCAACCTCTTCACTTCCTTAAAAGTCATGGTGGCGGAAGGACCCCACTGAAATTTCTCATTCTTCAAGTAGTCGGTTATTGGTGTCATAATAGCACTAAAATTCTTAATGAACCAATAGTAGAAAGTGATTAACTCGTGAAAACTCATGACTTTCCTAACCGTCCGGGTTGTAACCACTCAGTAATTGCCTTTATCTTCTTAAGGTATGCAGAAATTCTCTCTGATGAAACTACAAATCCTAGGAAGATAACTCTGGATGTGCAGAAAGCGCACTTCTTTGAGTTTGCATAGAACTTTTCAGCATGGAGTGTGCGAAGGACTTGTCTCAGATGGTCCATATATTGCTCCTGAGTTCGGCTATAAATCAGTATATCATCAATATACCACCACAAATTTGTCGATAAATGGTCGAAACAGCTGAGTCATCTCTCATGAAGGTGCTAGGAGGATTGGACGGTCCAAAGGGCATAACCAACCATTCGTATAGCCATCCTTAGTTTTAAATGTAGTTTTCACTCATCCCCTGGGCAAATTCTATTTTGATGGTGTCCACTCTTAAGGTCAATATTGGAGAATATTGTAGCACTTGACATCAATTCCAATAATTGTCAGAACGAGGAATGGGAAAACGATACTTGATAGTGATTTTGTTGATTGCATGGTTATCCACACACATGCGCTATGTGACATTCTTTTTGGTACCAAAAGTGCGGGAATTGCACATGGAGTTAAACTCTCTTTAATGAATCCTTTGTCAAGTAACTCCTCTGCCTGCCGTTGTAATTCTGTGTGCCGGCGGGTTCATCTTGTAATGGGACAGGCTTGCAAAGTTGCTCTAGGAACTAGGTCAATGACATGTTGAATGTCTCTCATTAGAGGCAGCTCACCTGACAGATCTTTGGGGAGGACTTCGGAGAACTCTTCAAGTATTGGTTTAATGTGTCCTGAAATTTGCAACTCGGTCTCTGGTTCAGCTTCTTGAGCCACAAGTGCATAGCAAGTCGAACCCTCATTCAAGCTCTTTTCAATCTGATCATGGCTAATCAAGTTCATTATCATCTTCCCTTTTCCCTTATCACCTTTCTTTTCAGGAATTATGTCTCCACTTTTTCTTCGTCCTTATCATTCTTCTTTTCTGAAGTTGGTGGTATAGGTTGATTAGGCATTAGCTTCATCTTCTTGTCGTTATGGATGAATGAGCAGTGATTGGTTCGTTCTATTTGGTCACATCTAGTCAACAACTATGGTCATCCCAAAATGATATGACAAACATCCGTAGAGAGTATGTCACACCACACGTTATTTGTGTACGTCGCAAACTGAATGGGAATCTGACATTTCTTTTGAACATCTGTGGATGTAGCGTCAATCCACGTGACCTTGTAGGGATTTGAATGCTTCACCAGTTTCATTCCTAGATGCAATAACGTTGATGCAACTGTCACTATCCACTATCATTTTGAAGCTCTTGTTCTTATTTTTTGTGCATGTTTGGAATATGACAGTTCTTTTCTAGTCGTTGACTTGCTCGGGCTGCGCTAGAGTGCCTACCTACTCCTAAGTGGGCTCCGTCTTCACTAAGAGTTAGGTTCGCCACTGCCAAAGTTCTAATATAGCCGTTGATTTTACATTCTTCGGTAGAGGCATCCGAGTCATCATCCTGTTGATGCACGACCATTTTCATACCATGTTCTTTTTCTTCTACATTTACTATGGGAACTTTCACTAAGAGGGTCTTGGTTTGACTTGGACACTGGCTTGCGAGGTGTCCATACCCTGATATCTATAACACTGGGTACACGGGTTGACCTTTGTTGATTCGCTAGCCATTTTTTCTCAGAGGTTATCGATTTTGCGCTAGAAGAACCTGCTGGTTTGACACTTGAAGAACTGGAGGTATGTTTGCTCGGGGCAGGAAAGGATCGGTTAAAGCTAGGTTTGCTAGCAGTTGTGATTTTAGAGCTATCCCTAGAATTAGTTCGGTGGATGTAAGATCCTCTAGACTCATCTAAATTAGTAACTACTTGATATGCCTTTTTTAGGGTCGTGATGCCCGAGCTATGAGCTCTCGACAGTAATTGTCCCTAAGACCTGATCTAAACCTAGATAGGGCCCGTTTGGGAGATTCAAACTTGATTGCACCATACCAATTCAAGTATTCATCAAACTTAGCGATGTAATTGGTGGCAGATTTGTTTTCTTGAGTCCACCTATTTCACTTGTCTAGTAACTGCTGTATGAAGGAAGGTGGAACATATTTCAATATAAGCTTCTCTTTCATTGCCCTCTCAAGTCTTAACTGGGTCATTCTTTTTATATCTCATCCTTTCAAGGTTCTCCAAGTATTGTCCGGCTCGCCCAGTTAGCTTCATCATAGGAAATCGAATATTCCTAGACTCGGACATCTCACACCAATGAAAGTAGTGATTCATAGCTAGTTGCCAATCTATGTAAGGTTGAGGGTCTAAACGTCTGTCGAAGGAAGGAGCATTTACTTTTACGCTTTTGATACATCTGAGTCCTCTGTATTGTAAGGTTGAGCTCACACGTGCCTGGGTGACCTATTGTTAGTTCGAGACTCATTCTCCTATGTGGTTCTCATTCGATTGGTTTCTAGCCTATCAAGTTGTGTGGTAAAATCTCTACAATTGGCATCAGCCAGATCTTTAAACTCTTGCAGTTGTCAGTCCATTTGGTCCATCCTAGCAATGAGTGTGTTAAGTACATCCCTAAGGCTAGGGTCCATTGGTGCAGAGGTCTCTTCTATTGAAAAAGATCTACCACTTCTAGTTGGCATGCGAGTTCCTAACTAATTTTGAATACAATATACCTTAAGGTGAGATGTATGCTAATGCAGAAGGAATCAGAGATCAGATTAATGACAAATAATACCAATTTTTAGCTTTGTTGATTAACACATGATTAAGAAAAAATGTTGGGACAGTAATTAAACTACACGTGCTAACACAATAAATTTCAAATTAGCTCAAGTGGCCACAGATTCAAGTTAATTGAGTTGCACAATTAATATCAATTTAGGTTTTCATTCAAGGTCAGATTCACACAAACTCACTTTTTGTGGGCAGCAATCAATAAATTCTATCTTTCGACAGAGTTAATGAACTATCTTAATTAAGAGAAGGAAACAACTGAATAGAAATTTCAACGATTACCTGGGAGCCAACTGAATCTCGAACTTGGATATGAAAGCTGCAGACGCGTAGTACTGATATCTACGAATTTACTACTTCGAAAATGGCTTGATTCGGGCTTGAAATGAGCTCAGAATGGCCTTCGAAAATATAAACTGAATCGGTTAAGCTCAATACCGAGTCTCGCTGAGTTGACTCAGCCGAGTTGAATGGCTCCAAGTTGGCTTGGTCTAAGCCGCGGGTTGGGGTCAGCTCGGACCGGCTCGGGAGGAGCCGATGACGTCAGCGGTTGAGCTGCTGACGTTAGCTGCTGAGCTGGGTCTAGATCGGCTCTGGTGGCGCTGTTCTTAGCGGGTCAGATCCGCAACAGTCGGTCGGGTCTAATGGAGTTTTTGCAGTAACTCGAATCGAAACCCAACACAGGCCTAGGGTTTTTGAGTCTCTACAGCGGCGGCTACCTGACGAAGGTAGTGGCGAGGACTGGCGATGTCAGAGCTTGACCTGACAATAACGATCGGCGAGATCTGACGAGGTGAGGTGGCGAGACTGGAGACGATGGGATAGGCGAGGTGGCGAGGACTTGCAGTGTCGCGGGGAAAAGCAGAGGAAGAGGAGGTCGTGCGGGGATCTGAGCTCGTCAGCGAGGTGGAGATCTGATGATCTCGTAATGGCGCACTGGCTGCAGTTATGGCGGTGATCTGTGGATGTCGAGGTGGAGACCTAATGATCTCGTGATGGCGGTGATGATCTCGTGATTGGCAAGGGTGAGGGAGGTGGCTCTTGCAGTGGAGGTTGCGACGATGGAACATGAGGACGAGGGCGCGGGGATGGTGGCGAGGCGTTGGGGCGACGGCGGCGAGCGGATTAGGGTTTTGATTTGGTGGGAGAGAGAACGTTAGGAAGGAGACGATGAACAACAGGTTTTGGGATTTTTTTTGTATCTGATTAGGGTTTCAGATCTTAATTTTTTTCTTTTCCTTTTTCTTGAATAAATCTAGGGTTGATCTAGAACTAGGGATTGGGTGGAGGAAAAAATTTTGAAGGGAATTGAAAACCAATTGCTCTGATACCAAATTGATGTAAAACAATATGGATCGTAATCACCTTCAAATTGAAAAGTGGGGTTTAAAATTTGAATTGGGAATCTGGAGAGAGTTTTGGACTTCACACCCCTTGCACGGGCTTCATTCAATACTCAAGAGCAAAATCTTAAAAATTTTAACTGAAAAATTTGTACTTTCAATCATTTAATAATATCCAAAGAGAAGTCTTGGGCGGCCTATTTATAGGCTTTACAAAAGAACACTTTTAGAAAATAACCGATGTGGTACTAAACACCCACATAAAAGAAAATACTACTAAATTCAGTAAAATAAACTAAAAATAAAATAACTAAAACAAAAGAAGACAACCCGTTGTTTTCTAGAATGGACTCGATCAAACAGTCGTCTCACTAGCGTGATGCCCTCATCAATCATTCTGAGTTGTAGCTATTTCCAAGTTTCATACTATTTGAAGCTATGTTGCATGGACTCTTCTATAGTGAAGCCGTGTCATGTTGATAAGACATGTTAGACGCATATCCACGGTGCTTCTATTTTGTGCTGCACTGTCAGTGTGTCTTGAGGTGTCCGTCAGAATTGGCATGTCCATGTCATGCAAGAGTCTACAAGGATGGCATGTTCATGTTATGCAACAACCTGCAAGGATTCCCCTTCGGTTTGCAGTGCAAGCTTCAAAGCAAAAACATGGCTTGAGTCAAAACTGAATCAACCTTAGATACTTTATTGTAAGGTAGATTTAAATCGGGATTTGGGTATATCCAACAGCCAAAGTCATCACCATCCCAACATGGTCCAGTACCCTCATCAGACACATAATAAGACCCAAACCAACTGCCATCGTCAGAATGAGCACAGGTGACCCTTTTATCTGATCAGTGATGAGCTCAGCACCATGTGGCGATGTCAGAATGAGTAACAGATAGAGGGCACCTAAATGTGTACAAATAAGAAGTTGAATTGAAGCCAACATGGTTGGATCCCATGCCGAAAAATAGATTGGTCATAAAGTTGTCAGCTCTATCACGGCTTCATGTGCCCCAATTGAGGCTAGGTCTGGCCAAAAGTGAACAGATCTGCTTAGTCAAGGCTGGATTTGGGGATAACCTCCTTAGATCTGATCTCATGCTGGCAATTCCCTGCCGGAACAACCTATGGAGATACAGCAAAGATGATGATCATTGATGAACTCCCCTCTTTCTTCACTACACCCCTCAACAGAGGGTAGTGGTAATCGGGAGGTTGCTCTGTTTAAGGCAGGCGTGAATCCACCTTCCGGCTGACTATTTTCTCTCAAGGTCACCGGAATCTACTCTTCTCTTCAGAACCAGCCAGTGTGTGGAAATAGCTTCTTATTCTTCCTTTTCTGAATATTATTCAGTTCATGTTATTGTTTAGAAGTTAAGAGTTAGGCTTCGTGAACCAAGACATACCTCAACATACAATGTTGTGCATTAGGTATGGTCCTATGGAAGCAATTATCACATTGAAATCGTGGCCAAGATTCGTAATTTCTTCTCTCCAGAGGTTTAACCGAGCATTCTCTCATTACATCGGTCATGGCCTGTATGTTTTCAGGTTAAGGTTCTTTCACAAGTTTTTGGACCATTGTATTGTGACTTACTATAAATATGATGGTTTGTCTTTCTCATGACTCTTGGGAGCCGAAATCTGGAAGTACCATTTAGTTTCACCACATGGTTGATTTTTGTGCGGGTGAGGCGCATCTTAGGAGCTGGGGCTGGGCTCTTGCGGGTTGAGGGCGAGGTCTAGGAGATTAGGTTGCTTTACTAGCTATACATGATGGAATGTTCCAGGTTTTAATTACTTCTCTCCTGTGAACAAGAAATGTATATTACAACTCTCACATGCTGGAATCTTCCTTTTGGGTTTGTGGGAGTTCGTGGGAAGGATGGGATATTAAGTTTGCTTTCATAGCTATATGCTAATGGTTGGTTGTTCCAGCTAGTATGACGTGTTCTCTCGCTGCTACCTTCCAAAGAAATGTTACTAGATCAGCAAAATGATATTTATTCGCCCATGTTCATGGGGAATCTTCCACATTTGCTTAAAGCAAATTATAACACACAGAAAGAAAGTGAAGGAATGCAGTGGAATTTATTCACGCTCATTCATTGGAAAACTCTCACTTTTGCTTAAAGCAGATTATATTGTTTATGTCAATCTATGGGGTTGTTTGTTTCGCGTAAAAGGTCTTAAAAGGCCGTAATTCGTAAATCACTTACAGCCAAATTAGAAATACAGTGTTTGTTTGGACCGTAATTCGTAAAAGACTTACGCAACCCAACTATCACTCCCTTGCAATCTAATTACCAGTCACTTACAACCCACTTACAGGTAATTTTGTAGTCATGCAAATTTGTATTATTTTTTATATTAATATTAATTTTTTAATATTTAATATTTTTAGTATTTATTTGCAATATTTAAATTTTTTAAATCACCAAATAGTTAATTTTGTAGTCAATTTTTTCACTTACGACTTACAGATTACGACAACCAAACATCATAAAACACAATACACTTTTTCACTTACAACTTTATATTACTAACCAAACACCGTAATACTTACATGCATGTAACTCATTGACAACCGTAAAAGAGTTTACCAATTACAATTTATGAATTACGCCAATTACGACAACCAAACAGACCCTATATCGAAGGTTTTGTTGTGAAGAAATAATGAACTATGTAACCAAATTTCATAATATAGTAGCGGGTTTGAATTATTCTCAGCCTTCAGCCTTCAAACTCGCTATTATTTGGAGTGGTTTACCATTTCCTTGTCTGTTTAAAGTTTTTTTTTTTTGCTTTAAGTTATGTTATCCTTTTCAAGTATTTAAGGATTGACTAAGGCCATTGTGTATATACCTCTGCAGCACTTGTTAATCTTTGAAGACATGCCTTCTCTTGAAGATGACGCATACAGCATGGCTGCAGCTCATGATGGCTCGCAAATTGTAAATTATTGACAGCAGCTTGGTAGAATTGGTACAGAAGGCATCAATTCGTGCACTCTATTTTTTTTTTTTTTTTTTGATCTTAGAAAGCTTTTCAATCATTAATTCTTTTTAGGAGATGGGGAAGACATGAAAATTGATGCACTGGCCCTCATAGGGAAGGCTATGTTTTGTAAGAAAATGTTCATTCTTTTGCCATATAAGCTAATGAAAGTTGGAAATTATTTCTCCCTTTTTGATTGAATCAGAGTTATAATTTATAACAAGGGAGACCGATATAACTTGTATGATGCTCCATATGACTGCCTCTTTTCAAAAAGGAGCGCGCGTGCGTGCGCATGTGGAAGTGTGTAATTTACAGAGAAGAGTAGATGCGACGAGTACAAAAGAAAATCCTTGCTTGTCTCACCAAAGAGTTGTTACATTCAAAACTTGGTGAGACAAGCAAGGATTTGTACCAAAGTTTTGAAAGTTTGGAGTACTTTTAGAACTTCATTTGTTTGTTTTGACATGTCACCCTGAAGTAATATTTACTTATATTTCTCCTACGAATTGGCACATGAGCAGCTTAACACTCACTCGACTTCAACACTTCAACTCCAGACTTCTTGTATGAATGCAGAAGAAATACGAGGCAGAAGACAACAATCGTGAAGTATAAATGCACCGTAACCGTAGAAACAAATGAATCGTGACAGAATTCTCATTTATTCTCTTGTTTTTCTTTTTTTCGCCAGAAATGAGAAAATTTTCACCTCACGAGCTGCTATTATCTCATATTGAATGCTGGATTTACTGGATAGTTGTAAACCTCTGCAAGAGGGCAGGAAAAGGGGGCACAGTTGAACAAATTAAGCAGCCCTTGCAAAAAACAAGTGGGAATATTGCATAACTGTTTAATTTCTGTTTCAGGTCTCTAATTATAACGCAAACATCCCCATCAATTTCATTGTTAGCTTCGCACACCTATGCAATCAACATTATACTCCATATATAGTAGCAACAAATACAACAGGACCTTATAAAGCAACTGCAACAACCATAATGCTCATCCTCCCAGTGATAAAGAAACCCGAAATGTGAGGATGGTTCTAGTTTCTTTCCAAAGTCACAGAAGAATCAATATATGATGAAGGAACTAGCTTTAGAGAAGATTTCCTCGTCTCTTGAGGACGCACACATTTGCATTCAAGAGAGGATTTTCATACAAAGGTTTAACTAGAACTTGAAAGTTTTCAAGTTCAACAAATGTACATAAAAGATAAAACAGCCTACAAATACAAATAAAAGTGAATCCCGAGAACTCCTAGTTGATAACAGTAAATGTTTCCGTGAAAGCACAATAGATTGAGACGAGAAGTTTTCCTCACATGAAGGATACAAACGAAATACAGAATTGCCATCATACATGTAAAACACTTTGGGTATTTTTTTGAGGAAAAACCACTATAGGTATTGTTATAAGTTTCAGAAGATTCCAAGATTTAAAAAGAAACTTGTTTGAAAGATAAATTGGTTCAAGCAATGAACTAAATTCTGCAGGTCCAAGATAAGATCACTGTTTCTTAGAATTACTGGACATAATCACAGAACTCACAACTGATTCCCCATCCCTTGGTGCTGTTAACCGATACTTTGACCATTCTTCCAGGTTTTTACGGTGAAGAGAATTCATTTTGATGTAAGGCCTCCTTTCTCGAATCATCTTCTCGGCACTTTTCCAATCTTCAGCTAATCCAAGTGCAACTAGAAGTGCACACATCACACAAACGCTCCTTCCATGGCCTGTAGCAAATTTCATCATGCATCAAGTTGAGTGACAGGGTGTAGAAATTACTCCGCCTGACTTTGAAAAAGAATGCAGTGCATCAATGATACTAATGTATTAATCAGAGAAAAAGATATGAGAATCTCATTTCAGCATCATTGCCCAACATAAGTTGTCCTTCCCCTCTCCCCAGTTGACTTTATACTCTAATGGCAGAATACTTTTCATGATAAAAACATATTCACTGGCAATATGTAAAGGCAAATATAGATTGAAGCATTATTCTCCTCCTCCGTGTTCAGTTTATTAACAGAGATACAATCAACAAAATTGTAACATGGTCCATCTTCATATCACACGAGTATACAAATTAATGAGCATTTTGGTAATAAGTTTAGAGAGGATGGTCTGGCTTGAATCTGTATCTGGCCATGCTTCCAGAACCTGTTTCACCAGATCTGAGATTTATGGTCCAGGCAGTTAGTGATCTGTATACTTACTTCTCAAAGGGCACTGCATGATACATTATATACTTGTACCCTGCATCCTGATCTCAGCTGGGATTCTCCTACGTGCCAATTTCATGCACCTCTCTGTCAGAACCTCATGGTAATACTCAACTATCAATATCCAAGCCCACATCAAATGACTTCTGGAATGGGCCAGGTTATGATAAGATATTATTGAGTTTCTAACCAGGGGTTTCTGACGAGGTTTGGATCCAAGAAATCCCTATTAGGAGCAGTGATGTCAAAGGCGATCGAGGCGGTGCGCCTCAGGCGCGGGGCGAAGCGAGCGCGACAATGCGCCCCGCATTGCCCGCAAGGCGCGCGGGCAATGCGCCTCGCGTGCCCGACTGCGCCTCGCGTGCGCCTCGCTCGAGGAACGAGGTGATCGTCCTGAGCGCTTGTGATTTTTATAGGGCGGGGTCGGATCATAATCCCACTAAAGAAGCGGGTCAACCCGACTAGCTTCTGTTAAATAAAAAGGAAAAAAAAGAAAACAGAAGAAAAAGAAGAAAAAAAGAGGAATACCTCGAGCTAGGGCACCTACTGCGATCGCCCTTAGCGCCGCCTCGACACCGCCCTCGCGCCGCTGGTCTCAACGCCATCGCCCACCGCTAGTATCGACGCCATCACCAGCCGCTGATCTCAACGTCGCCCTCCTTTGGTAGCCTGGTACAATCTCTCTTTCCATCTCTCTTCTCTCGACAAATCGGTCATCTCTGTTTCTCCATCTCTCCCCCCTTTTCTCTTTCACTTAGTGTCTCTATCTCTCTGTCTCTCTCTTTCTGGCTCCGTCTCTCTCTCTCCCCCCGTCTCTCTTTCACCGTCTCCATTTCTCTCTGTCTCTCTTTCTCTGTCTCCATCCCTCTCTTTCTTTGTCTTTATCTCTCTCTGTCTTCGTCTCTCTCTCTGTCTCTCTTTCTCTATCTCCATATCTCTCTCCGTGTCTCTCTTTATTTATCTCCATCTCTCTTTTTGTCTCTATCTCTCCGTCTCCGTCTTTCTCTGTGTCTCTGTCTCCATCTCTCTGTCTCTTTCTTTCTATGTCTCTATCTCTTCGTCTTCGTCTCTCTCTTAGTTGTAGGTTTAATTACAATACTATCTTGTTTACGTCTTCTTGTTGATATATTGACATTGTATTGGTAGCATTGAGTCACTGATTTTGTTGTTGATAATTATTGATTTATTATTTGTTCTTTGTTGTGTATCTTATGATTTACCTTTATTCTCACAACTTTCAAACTATTAATAATTAAAAACAGTTGTGCCTCACTATAGTGAGACGCATCGCCTCGCTTGCGCTTTGCGCTTCGTGCACATCAGGCCTTTTGCGTCTCGCACTGTACTTTGCGCCTAGACAACACTGATTAGGAGTGTAAGTAGGTTTGCTAGATTATATTCCATAAAAAAACTCAACTTTGCATTACCATTCATACTCAATTGACAGGTTTTTATAAAAGAAATAATTTTAAATTTATTTTTGAATTTCAGCACCTATTGGAATTCAATAATAGCCTTATCAGCAAGTTCGCATTGAAAAGATTCATAATAGACATTACGTAGACAAACTCTCTCCCACAACTGTCGTTATCAACAACAAACATTATTTTTAAAAAAGGAACAGTTCGAACCAAAAAAACTAAATCCCAATTTTTTGGCCTTCCAATGTGCCTCTTTAAATTGCCATGTGTTTACTATTTACTGCCAGTAAACCATTGATAAAGAGGAAAACAAGCATATACATCTTTCTTAAGAAAAAGAAGAAAAATGAAGAATAAAGGCATGTGATCTGCCACACAAAGATAATGTGACAGCATCATGAAATTCCATAAGTTCCTAAACAGGAAAACTACAGAAAGAAAAAAAAATGATGGTTGAGTAAGATATTGATCCAAAAAATTTCAGCTTATCTGTTCTTATGAAACCATCAAACTTACATTTTATAAACTATCTCATTCTATCCATGTGCTCTGAGTAAATGATCGCACACATGCAAGCTAGACATACCAAGAAAGATATGTTGAAAGAATATAAGAATCAGAATTTCTTCTCGTGTTTATACTTTATAAGGAACTGTCATACTAATAAATCGTAAACCACAACTTTATTCTTGTGATACGTATCATTTTTTCGGACATATCTAGCCACAAAAATCTAATGGTGTCTGCTTTTACACAATGAAATATCTATGACAGTAGAGAAATAAATTCAATTATAAACTTATGTTGAAAGGCCCTTAGCTTGAAATTTGAAAACAAGAAACACATGGGCACACCTTTTGATGCAAACCCCATGAGGAAACCTACTTGAAAGGTTTACACATCAATCTAACTTAGAAATTGGATCTATGCAAGAAAACACTGTAAGTTTTTTATTTTCTCGGTACCAACCAATATATTGTCTATTAAAATTTATTAAGCCCCAAAGAACTAGCTTATTTGAATTAAAATCACATCTTTATTTCATTTGTTTCCTTCGAAGAAAACAGTAGCAATCCACACCTTGTTCAATGAGAAACAATTTTTGCTAGCTTGAAGAGGAGGGGAAAAAAATATGTAAACTTTTGTTGCAACCTAACATCATTATCTGAAAAAGTGTTGTGACATTCTTTTTCTTTCAACTTTTGTATATATGCTAAAATCCTTTTTTTTTTTTTTTTTGGGGGGGGGGGGGGGTTTGGGGGGGGGGGGGGGGGGGGCCAAGGGCAGCCGGATCAGGCCATGGAGGCCCGGATCCGCTTGGCCTCCTCTACATCCGGCCGACCGGCCGACCGACCATAGATCCTTTTGCTTTTTTCTTGTTTGGTAAGTAGCTGCCATTCTCAGACTCCTCCAACTCGTCGAGATCATCAAATTCAGCAGCTGCAGCTCCGCCTGCATTCTGTTTTGTTTCTTTGGGCTCTTGCTCGACCCAGTTGCGGTCAATATGAAGTCGCTGGATCTGATCTCGAACCGGCAACAACACGGAGCGAAGAAGCAGAACGGAGTTGCCAGCAGTCGGAGTTCTTCACCTCCACAAGAGTAGACCGAAGTATGCTAGTGAAGGAGAACGGGGATTGGCGGGCCACTCGTTGTAGATGGCAATCAGGCTAACACCATAGGAGTTCCAGGCAACAGCCGATGAGAGCAGGGTTTTTTTTTTCTTTCAAAACTCTAAGATACGGACAAGAGCCGGTGAGAGTTAGTGGGAGTGTCCGGCCAAGTATGGTTCGTTTGAGCGGGGGTGACATGTCAGAGATGGCTGAATTTTATGCCGCAGTTGCAGTAGTGGGGATATGCCACGATTGGATGGCTGGGAATCTAGTTAGGGAATGACTAGATCAGAGCTGCATATACCGTGTCGGCGATGGTCGGTCAAGGGATGGCCGATGTTGAGCTGCAAATACCACAGGTGCAGTGTAAGGAGTGCCCCGACTTCGGTGTTGGGGACCCCGGTCAACAGATGATCAGATTTGTGCTGTAGATGTCGTGACGACGCTGGCAATAGTTCCGACCAAGAGATGAACGAGTCCGAGCAACAGACGACATATCTATGCTGGAGGAGAGAAGTCGCGACTGAGCTGAAGGTGTTCCGGGGGTGGTAGCTTTGTTTTTTTTTTTTTTTCCTTTTTGGAAGGTGCAAATTGTGTATGCGTCTATGCAAATTGTACTATTCTTTTCTGGATATGTTCGTTAAATTCTTATTAATGAAATGCTGGGTTTTTTTTACCTCATGGTTTTATCTCAAAAAATATATATGTTTTTTGAGATAAAATATCGAACCCCAATCAATGCAAGTTCATTGAGATTGGCATACAAAAAGTAATTATCTTGTAAAATGATTCATGTGAACCTTATTGTCATAAAACTGAACAAAGCAAGTAATAATTTAAGATGGTTTTATTGACAGAATATACTTCAAAGATATAGCTAGAAATTGCACAAGAACTCTGAGTATTATGCATTCTAACAATTAGAGGAAAACTGAAACAATTCTGCAGTGAGTTAAAGTTATTTGATAACAAAAGAGCACTTACCAAAAGCACAGTGGATGAATACAGGTTTCTTTTGAGCCCTCTTTCTGCATGCCCAGCGAACTGCATTTTCAATTTCTAAAGGTTGAGGAGCCCTTGTATCCCAAGTAGCTATGCATAGATATGCATTTTGTGAGATAGCAGAGCTTCTTGGTAGTTCACATGTACAGTCAATAACAGCAGGTTCACCTGGAGGCAAATGACCAAAGGAAGAAGGCCAACCTCCAACATATAAACCTTCAGAAATCTCACTGTAAAGTGGCTCCCTACTATGCAACCTCCTCAAGATGTTAAATACCCGAACAAAGATCAAAAAAGGGCCAAACATAATCATTGACCAAATTGGAAAGGTCCCATCGGAGTTTTTCCCCAATAGTAGGGGAAGATTCACAGAAGGATGAGAAGCAATAGCAATCAAATACGAAATCAAAGAGGCATGTAGAAGGGGTACAAGAAGTAACATCGTGATAGATTTCCTAAGGTAAATAGATACTAATAACAAGGCAGTTGCCTTCAACCCAATCAGTGTTGATATGCCCGCCATTCTAGTTTGAGTATGAGTGCTCGCCTACTTTGTACCTGAATCTGACAAATGACAGTTGGGGCATAAGTACATAAGACCAAAAACAACAAGTCAGCAATTGCCATGAAATTCTGAATTCTAAGAATTGGCTTTAGAATTGAATTCATAATTATATTCTTTATTGAATTTTAATGGCCTGGAAGCAAAGAATTTTTAATGGCGCCCTTGCTTGTTTCATAACCAAACCAAAGATAGAACTACCAAGTGACACCAGAGAACTGGCTAAATATGTAATTGACCTTAACGATAAGTACATTTCACACCTAGTTTTAAGTTTCCAGAAAATTTTTACAGATTTCCCACTTCGTCACATCATTTTTTGAGAATTTTCTCAGAAACATAGAAAGAATTCTTGAGGAAATTCTGATAATTTTGGACACAAACAAAAGGGAAAATGTAACTTTCCATAACTTTCCATGATTAAATTTCCAGCATTCTGGATTACGTCAGTTGTAACTTTGAGACAGCATTTTTTTTTTCCAAGTAAGAAATAATACTAATTTAGCTGAATAACCTGAACATCAAATTTAACATAAATCTTTATTCCTTGTCAAACTGATCTTTTTTGGTCTATCAAGTTATGTAAGCAAGGCAGTTCAAGCACGCTCCAACTATGACGGGCTGCAATGCTTCCTTATAATGTTAGCACTGTTTTTAAATGAAGCTGATGTGACCCCCACGAGCATTAACATTTTAGTTCACGCACTATCTCGAGGATTCTATATACTGTAATTGCAAGTGGCCAGCTAGAATTGTGAAAAGGATTTTCTCCTGGTTCAACAAACCCCTCAAGGCAATTGGACGAATTCCCAAATAGTCAACAAGATAAGTGTTACATCTTTGGCAGTAAGGACGGAGTTCTACGTGCCCAGCTTCAAAATTTACAACAAAAGCAATCAACTGAATCGCAAAGCAGCGACGCACAGAAAGAACAAGAACGCACTGAGAAGTTTGCATGGACAAACTATACAAGTTTCCAGACACTTTATGGATCAAATACATGCTCTCCAAATGTGGGCTCTGTGAGAGATGATTTTATCCAATATCATCAACTGGAATTTCCTAGGGTTTTTTTCCCCCTTCTAATTAGTTACATAATAAAAAATAGCATCCCAATCATAATGGCAACAAACTAAATGAGGGTTTCGGAAAAAAAAATTCCCATCGCATTAGGATAATTACTATATTAAACTTCTCATTCAAACAATCTCGAAATTTATAAAAAAGGTTACTGATGAAGGTTCTCATACAACAATATGGTAAAAAAAAAACACAGAGAAACACGAATTCGAGATTCAGGACAGTAAAAATTAAGCCTCAGTAACGTATAGATTCATTCCCAAATTCTTGGATTGCAGAAGAAAAAAAACTAAAAAGGAAAAAAGAAAATACCTTGGATTGAATTTTTGAGAGAGAGAGCTTCAATCGCACTGGAATTTAATTTGGGGAGAATCGAGAATTTTCATTTGAGCGCAGCAGAGAGCAAAGCTCGAGCTCGGCAGCTTTTATCGATTTTAAAACAAAAAAGTCTCTTGACACACCGATGACGGAATATTCCGGCACATCGCCGTCCGCAAACTCCGTCAATATAAATAGCGACCCTCGGAAACTGGATGGCCCTGAAGCGTAGATCATTTTGTCGACATGGGCCTTTGATTGTGGAAGTTAGGCTGTTGGGCTAGCAAACTTTTTTCTTTGTGGCGGCCCATTTGTCATTAGCTGTCACACGAGGCCTATATCAGGTTGTGTGCCCAAGGCCGAGAGTATTTCAAGCCGCTTCCATATTCTTAGAGCGCGCAAGAGACTCTCTCATGTTATCAATTAGCGATAAAAAAGATAAATATATATTTATCTTTTTTATGAATCATGTCAAATTGTTTTAAACCACTTATAGCCTTCCCACCAACACGTCAAATAACATCAATGTCTCGTGTTTTGATTTAATTCTAGTCTCTCTTATCAATATTAAGTTGTGAGCGTAACCGTTAGGTTAAATCAGTGGTAATACCCTCCTCTCCTAAGGAAAAAGTTTGAAGTTCAGTCTTCATAGTTGTCGAACGGGAGGATTTAATTTGGATAATAGTGATGGATGCATGTGTGTAGGCTGGATACTCCTCCATCCTCTTTCTATATTAAAAAAAAAAAATCAGGCCGTGAGACAAACTTAGGAATGATAATGAGTCCGTGTCGACCCTAGGGGCTCCGATTTGACCAAGAAAAGCCTGATCGTAACTCTGATCCTGTCAACTAGAGTCAGGGTTAGTTCTTAGGCCCTTAGAAATGGAAAAAGAGCTTATCTTAGGTTTGAACGTGACAGGGGCGTCCGCACTGAATTTAGAAAAAAATTGAAATCTTATATTGTACTTTAACATTAATACATTATATTCCTTTACTTTTAAATCCTTTCTTTCATATGAAAAAGATGGAGGCTTAGTTAGGGTGGTAGGGTTTTGAAATTGGCTATTGTGGCGATAGGTTTAAGTTTTGGCAATGCCCTTTTTTTTCCATCTCTTTTAATTTTAATTAATTAAATTTTGGTTTATTAATATACAACAACTAAAATTTTGTGGTTAGAATTTTAATAATTTAGACAGCAAATATTAATAGTAATTGTGGAGAAATCTAGATATAGATAGAGTTGATAATAAATATAAATTAAATAATTTTTTTTTCTTAAGAACAAACTACAATTAATACTGAAAGTAATCACAATGTGTTAAATAACTTAAAAACTATTGCATATTATTAATTAGACCTAAGGTTCATAATTCTCAATTGAAAAAAAGACTCAAACTTGTTTTTTCTAATCAAGTATGTGTAAATCTATAATACATTTAATCAAATATTTACCACATACTTGCATTAATTTTTTATCTCACTGTTTCCTGTAATGCTTCACTGTGTGCAAAGTCTAGTCTAATTCTATTGTACCCACACTGAGGAAAATTTCTCCTTTCGCCACTAATTTTTGTCCCGGATCACTTGAAAGAGCTGTTAAGATCTTATCATTTTTAAGCTTATTTCAGTTCAAACCTAACTCTTAAAACCCTATCTTAGTTTATCGGGAGATTTTTGAAGTCTCATTTTGTTTTTCTTCGTTTTCTCTAACACCAGGCAGTTATCCCACATATTACTATACTTCGTATGCACGAGAGAGAGAGAGAGAGAGAGAGAGAGAGAGAGGGGGAAAAGGAGGGGGAACAGAGCCAACCCTTGAGGCTCTTAGAGCATCTCCAATGGTGGGGCTGCACCACCTTAGAGCTAGATAAATTTAGCTCCATCAACAAAAATACGCACAATGGGTCAGAATTTGGGGCTACATATATGTAGTCCCAGCCGAGATTAAGAGAAAGGTTACAAATTTGTAGATAATTCTTCTAGTCTCTAGTGAGCCCCACCTTCTTGAGTTTAGGTGAACCCACTGGTTAATATGGAGTTAGGTGAATCCAAAGACTCATATTGAGTTAGGTGAAATATTATCTCACTTCTAACCCCAATTTATCTAGCCTCCCACTGTCAAAATTATTCTTTTCTACTCTCAAAATTTTAAAATAGAGTTTCAATTGAAACTACATTTACCATTCATCTAGCTCCACCATTGAGGTTGCCCTAAGATTAGGAGTAGGGATCGTTTCATGAAAGCTCAGGGTAAGAATTGAAGCTGAAATTAAAGCTCTAGAATTTTGGGCTCTAGGATTGAGAGCTACAGTAGGCCCAATCTAAGTCCCAACACATTATCACCCTCAGAATAGACTTCGTGGTGTCTGAAGGTCACTGGGCTCTCCTAGCAGTTTTGTGGAGTATATTATTGCGATTCATAGGTGCACATTGGACGGTTCAGTCTCCCTCATGAAAGTTTCTTTGTCCCAGATGATAATTTTTCCCCTTATTAGATGTTATGATGTAAGCTTACAAAATTTTCTTTAGAAAAAACGAAAAAAAAGTCAAAATCTAGTCTCAATTTCCTTGAAAAAAGTTCTTATTATATATAAGAATAGGAAATAAGAAATAAATAGGCCCCAAATCCGTTGGTCTTGAAGGTTCACCTAGAGGGGGGAGGGGGTGAATAGGTGATGGCTAATCTAATGGTCACTTAATGCCTAATAATGCGGAAGCTAAAACAATTATGACCAAATTAAATCTTTTACACTAAACACCACGTATAACCAAAGAGTGTTGCCGAATTCCCCGTAAGGGCTCTGGACAAACTCCTCTAGATTCCCCTTGAATGGGTTGAGGTGCCGTGTTGGCTCTCTTGGTTGAATACAAGTGTTAGCAAACAAACCCAAGCAAGTATATATCAATTATGCACACAATATATCAAGCATGAAAGATAAAGACAAGTAATAAGCATGCAAGATATAATAAGAGACAAAGAGAGAGAGAGAGAGTGAGCAATCGCAAACACAAAGGGTTTGTTTCGAGGTTCGAGCACACTTGCTCTACATCGACACACGAAGGATTTCCACAATGCAAGATCCCAATGGATCTCTCCCCGGTGCCGCAACACCTACAAGCCCTCGGACTCCCTAGTCCCGTACACACGCAAGCCCACTAGCTTGCCGAGGCCGCACCTCAAACCACGATTTCACAACCGAACTCTAAACCACCGCGAGCACACTTGCCCGCCTCCTCAAGGAACAAAGAAAAGATCTTTAGTGATCACAACACTTTGATCACCTAAAGGCACTCTCACTACAACACTCCTATAGAATGAATAATCAATGGATAGCTCAAGTGTTTGTGTGAGAAAAACAAGGAAAGAGATGGTGGAGGAAAACTCAAAGAATCTCTTTTAACACACTCTAAATAAAATCTTCCCTTTTTATTGGAAGTATTTGCACTCAAATATGTGGAGAAAACCCTTTTAAAAGAATGGAAAAAACTGGCTCAAAGCTCTCCTAAAATCTTGGCCTAAAACAATGACCAAACCCCCAAATTTATAGGCCAGAAAATATAGCCGTTGGGGTCTGTCAGGCCTGCCGTCGACCCGCCGGTCGACCCGCAACGGTCAAAAATCCGACCGTTGGAGCCACCGGTCGACCTCCCGGTCGACCCGAAAGAACAGAGAGCACTGCTCTCAGTTCCGGTCGACCTCCCGGTCGACCCGCTCAGTTTCGGTCGACCTCCTGGTCGACCCGCCCACTGAACTGCCAGACGTGCACGGTTCTGTGCACGTCGGTCGACCTTGCGGTCGACCTGCCCTTGGTTCCGGTCGACCCGCCCGGTCGACCGAGCTCTGTACAATGGGTTAACTTGGAGCACATTTTTCAGGTCTAAAACGTTCGAATTTGGGAATAAGTATATAGGATGAAGTTGTAGATATTGAAGTCTTATTTCTAATGCAACTTAAATCAAATCAATATCAATTCAGAATTGAAAGTTATCAATAAAATACTAAAAGGTATCAAATCAGAAACTGTAAACTGTTTTTAGAACAAGAACAGACTTCAACCCAATATTTGACATTCTTAACATTTAAATCAGAAAATGATTATTGAATATTAAATGTAGCTCTGATAGTCATCTTTAAAATGCAATTTAAATCATGTTAATTGAATATAAGAATCAAAAGTTATGACTAGAAAACTAAAAGAATATCGAGCAGATCAGCAGAACGGTCGGCCGCCCGGTCGACCGAGAAAACCCGAGAGTTCTAAAATGGTTTTGGCTAAAAACACATGTATATTTGAAACACCAAAAACCAAAACGATATTTTTCTAGAACTAAAAATCTTTTATGAAAACACATATAAATCAAGAGTGTGTGTGAGATATGAACTTGAGCAATCCACCAACTATTCTATCCTTTACATTTTAACTAAAACAAAATCTTATAAAAACAAACCTAGACACAAGTCTTGATCTTGAAGTCTTCCCTTGAAGTCTTCTCATCTTCTTGACTGGGTCCATACACGATCCAACGAGCTCAACTCTTGATGTGGTCTTGATGCATAGGCTCGTGAATCAACTGGTGCTAGCTCCAAAACTTGACTTTAAATCCTTTGTTAAAGCTCCACACCAACTAAGATCTTGATCATAAATCTGTCACTAATTAAACACAAGATCATTAGTAAACATAACTACATGAGTTGATCATCATCAAAACTAGAGTGATGGGCCTTTGGGCCAACAATCTCCCCCTTTTTGATGATGACAAAACTCATGAAGTTATATATGCATGGATTAAAGTAAAGCTTCAAAGAAGCTCCCCCTTAACTCATGCATAACAAATAAATGAATAGATATGCAATAAAACTCATAGACATGCATGCAAATGGAGATAAAACAAATCAAATCTTTTGCTCCTAATTGCAAAACAAACAAAACATATATGCATAAACATAAATATTACTCAACATGCATATAAATCTCAAATTCTTCTCCCCCTTTTTATCAATCATCAACAAAGGGGTAAAAATAAAATTATCAAATTTTTCTCCCCCTTTTTGTCATAAACAAAGAGATCAAAAAGGGTTAAAGCAAAACAATCAATAATAGGTTATATGCGATATACATTCATGAAGAGGAAGACGCTAAGTTAGCTTCCCTACACATATACATTACATGAAAGAGGGATGACAAGCCCTAATTCACATAACGTATAATATGTAATGCATAAGAGGAGATGTGAAGCTCCCCCTACACACGTGTATCACATAAAGAAGAGTTGTCAAGCTCCTCAATATACAATACACTCAGCATGAATCTATATGTAGAAGAGATGTTAAGCTCTCCTTGCATATAGGCAATACAAATCAAAAATTTTGAACTTTCAAACTTTTAAAATTTTCTTAATAAAACAAATTTTGAGATATCTTAGTAAACCAAATTTAAGATATCATATAACAAAATTTTAAAGGTATCAGAGCTCTTGTAAAACAATCAATTTTTTTTTTAAGATACCAAATGTAAATAATCATTATTGTAAAAACATGTTGATACCAATTGAAATTTATAACATTTTTGAAATTGAAGTATATTGATACCAATTTAAAATAATGATCAATATTTTTTTTCATAAACATTGTGCTTTTAAATATGAATACCAATTGTAAAGTAAGCACTAAAATATCATATATATGTATGATAATAGAGATTGTCATTGAAGGCATACATATATATAAACAAAATATGAGTATATACAAAAATTTCAATTTAGATACCAATTGAAAAGATCCAATGATACCAATTGAAAATAACAATGTAAATCATGTATATAACTCAAAACCTACCATCCCTTGATATGCACAAGGTAAAAAATTTGTCAATTAAGCTTACAAGGCATACACGCCCATCCATCCGCCCATAGAAGGTAGGGGTTTTCAAAAATAGGTTTGAAAATATTTTAGTATTGAAAATCACTAGCAAAAGAAGAATAATTAACTAGTTAAAGATAATTTTTGAAAAACTAGTTAAAGATCCTTCAAAATACAATAAATCATATGTTTTTCATGAAACAAAACTAAATACACACAATTTACACTCATAGTCTATAAAGCACAAAAATATGTCCATGAAACTAAGTCATGACAAAATAAATAAAGTGTGAGTGGTCAAAAGTCATGTAAATAGCATTTTCGTGAAAATAGACATTGAGGCTCAAAATGATCAAGAATCCTATTTTATCAAACAAATCATGAAAAATCATTTTTCATAAAAACACTAATCTTCATGGTATATGTATGATTTATCCAAAACTAACAATACACATACATATCCCAAACATAAGAGTCTATTAAATAATTTGCATGAAGGCAAGAGACTCACGGGTATACATGTATATTTATTAGATTTGAATAAAAATGCATATACATAAAGTAAAATCAAAAAAAAATTGGCAAAACATGTATAAAAGAGAATCATCAAAACTAGTCTATACATATGCATATAGTGGATACAAATGAGCATGAAGTTCAAATATATATGAGTCAATTGTAGTTCACTATTCATATATGTATAAATGCAAGTTTGACACATTCTACATCTAAGCATGTAAATACCACATGAAGTACACAAAAATATGAACATGCTATGAATATGATAAATGAACTAGTATGTACATAAAAAGTAGGAGTTTAGATATTGTTACCAATTCCAAAGCTCCTAACATGATGGTTGTCCCACCAAAGCTCCTTGATAGCAATGCATCCAAATGTGTGTCCATCAAGTCCATTGCATTCACTACTAAGGCACCAATCCTCTCACGTCTTGTGAGAGCCCTCACCTACATCAAAAGCAAAAGGTGGGGTTTTGGTACCCATATTTTCTTGGGTCCTTTGAGGTTAGTCTTGTAAGGAATCCAAACATTTTTATTTTTAGCAAAATTAAAATGATGCAATCTATCATAACAAAATTTTACTAAATGGCCTTTGCGGCCACAATGTGTACATACGTACACCTTAGTATGCTTATGTGAGTGTGTATGATCATGGTGTGTAACATAAGCATGATGATGTGCATGAATGGATGGAGTTTGTTTCTGTGAAAATATAGACTCCAATCTAGTGTGGTTGAATGCACAAGAGTTCAAGGTTGAACTCAAATCATTAATTTTATCTTTCAAAACATTAATCTCTCTAGTGGTGGCATGAAAAGCATGGTGAGATATAGAATCATTTTTCTTTTTCTTTTTACAAACATCTTCCTTTTCTTTTTCACAAATTTTTCTTTTCAAAGACTTATTTTCTTGAAAAACAACTTCCTTTTGTTTTTCCACCAAATCAACTTTATTTTTCAAAATAGTGTTTCCTTCACAAAGATTATTTAATTTAGAAAGCAAGGAAACATTCTCATTTTTCAAATCCTCATTCTCTTTTTCTAAGCATGCAATAATATTCCTAAATGAATCATGTTCTTTATGCATGCAAGCAATATTCTTTTTCAAATTTTTATTTTCTTTTTTAATCATGTCATATTTTTCTAGCAATAGATGACAAAAAGTAGATAGCTCATCATATGATATGTCCTCATCCTCGGATTCGGTAGTTACCTCAAGGGGGTTATCCCCTTGGACCATGTAGCACATGTTGGAGGTGTTGCTTCCAACATCCGAATCGCTCCCCGCATATTATAGATCCTTTTCGCCAAGGGAGGTGAGGGTGTTCCATACTACAAAAGCCGAATCAAAGTTAAAACCCTAGATAAATATTCATCATTTAGGGTTGACTTTAAAGCATGAATGGCTTTTGAGTTAGCCTCAATATACTTGCTATTATTAACATATGAATCATTAATGGTAGCAAGATAAACATGAATGCCTAGGGCTTTGAGGTACAAGGACATCTTAACCTTCCAAATTTGGATGTTAAGAATGTCAAAGGTGGGTGGTGACATGAAGTCCATGGTGTGTGTACAAAATATTGTGATTAGCCTAAAATGAGGATCTTTAACTCTAGGTTGTAAGACCCAAATCAGAGTACCAAGCTCTGATACCAATTGAAGGTTCACCTAGAGGGGGGCTGAATAGGTGATGGCTAATCTAATGGTCACTTAATGCCTAATAATGTGGAAGCTAAAACAATTATGACCAAATTAAATCTTTTACACTAAACACCACGTATAACCAAAGAGTGTTGCCGAATTCCCCGTGAAGGGCTCTGGACAAACTCCTCTAGATTTCCCTTGAATGGGTTGAGGTGCCGCGTTGGCTCTCTTGGTTGAATACAAGTGTTAGCAAACAAATCCAAGCAAGTATATATCAATTATGCACATAATATATCAAGCATGAAAGATAAAGACAAGTAATAAGCATGCAAGATATAATAAGAGACAAAGAGAGAGAGAGAGAGTGAGCAATCGCAAACACAAAGGGTTTATTTCGAGGTTCGAGCACACTTGCTCTACATCCCCGCCTTCGACACACGAAGGATTTCCTCTATGCAAGATCCCAATGGATCTCTCCCCGGTGCCGCAACACCTACAAGCCCTCGGACTCCCTAGTCCCGTATACACGCAAGCCCACTAGCTTGCCGAGGCCGCACCTCAAACCACGAGTTCACAACCGAACTCTAAACCACCGCGAGCACACTTGCCCGCCTCCTCAAGGAACAAAGAAAAGATCTTTGGTGATCACAACACTTTGATCACCTAAAGGCACTCTCACTACAACACTCCTATAGAATGAATAATCAATGGATAGCTCAAGTGTTTGTGTAAGAATAACAAGGAAAGAGATGGTAGAGGAAAACTCAAAGAATCTCTTTTAACACACTCTTAATAAATCTTCCCTTTTGATTGGAAGTATTTGCACTCAAATATGTGGAGAAAACCCTTTTAAAAGAATGGGAAAAACTGGCTCAAAGCTCTCCTAAAATCTTGGCCTAAAATAATGACCAAACCCCCAAATTTATAGGCCAGAAAAATATAGCCGTTGGGGTCTGTCAGGCCTGCCGGTTGACCCGCCGGTCGACCCGTAACGGTCAAAAATCCGACCGTTGGAGCCACCGGTCGACCTCCCGGTCGACCCGAAAGAACAGAGAGCACTGCTCTCAGTTCCGGTCGACCTCCCGGTCGACCCGCCCACTGAACTGCCAGACGTGCACGGTTCTGTGCACGTCGGTCGACCTTGCGGTCGACCTGCCCTTGGTTCCGGTCGACCCGCCCGGTCGACCGACCTCTGTGCAATGGGTTAACTTGGAGCACAGTTTTGAGGTCTAAAACGTTCAAATTTGGGAATAAGTATATAGGATGAAGTTGTAGATATTGAAGTCTTATTTCTAATGCAACTTAAATCAAATCAATATCAATTCAGAATTGAAAGTTATCAATAAAATACTAAAAGGTATCAAATCAGAAACTGTAAACTGTTTTTAGAACAAGAACAGACTTCAACCCAATATTTGACATTTTTAATATTTAAATCAGAAAATGATTATTAAATATTAAATGTAGCTCTGAAAGTCATCTTTAAATTTCAATTTAAATTATATTAATTGAATATAAGAATCAAAAGTTATGACTAGAAAACTAAAAGAATGTCGAGCAGATCAGCAGAACGGTCGGCCGCCCGGTCGACCGAGAAAACCCGAGAGTTCTAAAATGGTTTTGGTTAAAAACACATGTATATTTGAAACACCAAAAATCAAAACGGTATTTTTCTAGAACTAAAAATCTTTTATGAAAACACATATAAATCAAGAGTGTGTGTGTGATATGAACTTGAGCAATCCACCAACTATTCTTTCCTTTACATTTTAACTAAAACAAAATCTTATAAAAACAAACCTAGACACAAGTCTTGATCTTGAAGTCTTCCCTTGAAGTGTTCTCATCTTTTTGACTTGGTCCACACACGATCCAACGAGCTCAACTCTTGATGTGGTCTTGATGCATAGGCTCGTGAATCAACTGGTGCTAGCTCCAAAACTAGACTTTAAATCCTTTGTTGAAGCTCCACACCTACTAAGATCTTGATCATAAATCTGTCACTAATTAAACACAAGATCATTAGTAAACATAACTACATGAGTTGATCATCATCAAAACTAGAGTGATGGGCCTTTGGGCCAACAGGTCTAAGACCCTATTTGGTTGGTAAAATAAATAGTTGAAAAGTGGTGATATCTTTGAATTTGTGGGCCTTACGAGCTTTTCCAACCCCCATTGTTTGTCAAAAAATTGAGAGGTCCTGAATGGGTGCCACGTGGGAAAAATTAGGTATCAGATTTTCTCTCATTTTTTAAAGGAAAACCCCATGGAAATAAAATTATTTTCTCCCTCTTCTCTTGCAATGTTACTCTTTTCTCTTCCGTTCTCCCTCCCTCCTCTCTCTCTCTCTTCACCCGTGCCATTGTCACCTCCCTCCCTCCCTCCCTCGCCCTCTTTTCCCGGCCTCATATGACCCTCAATTCATCTCTAATGTTAATTTGATGGCATAAAAGCATAAACTCATCAAATAATAATATCCTTGAAAATCTCATTTAGAATCAAAGCAGTATCTTCAAAACGAGAGAAAAATTAGATTGTTACTGTAAATAGAAAAAATTCATTACCTACACACTTAATAGTCCACATGCTTTGTGGGGAGATGATCTAAAATCTATTGGATAGAATTTTTTTAACCCATGGCAAAAGCCCAGAGAAGCAGTAGTCAGCAGTCGACAGGTGCGTAAGGGCAGTTGACAGCAGATACACAGATATGCCAACAAAGTTATTACGGTTGTCAGTCTGTCGACAGCTGATATAGAGCAATTGACATACATTTGTATAGTGGTTGACAGACTAGCTCAGTCTGTCGACAGGAGGACCAACCAAAAGTTGGGTCAATTCAATCTGTCGACATGCCTTTTAGAGCTGTCGATAGCTACGGTGTTCTGGACGAATCTGAACAGTTTTCTGATTTCGTTTCTGATCCGATTTCTGAGTTGTTGGTTTTCTTTTCTTCGTCTATTCTCTGACTATATATTGAGGGGTGTTGTACCTTTATTTGTAACCTGTATTAGTGATTTGTATTGAAGAGTTTTAGAGTTAGCTTGTTTGAGAAAATTCTACGACAAATTATATAGTTTCTCTATTTGGATCAATTTTGATCAGTTGGATCTGCGGATCAATTTGTAACTCTTGTAACTCTGTTGATTGAATAAGATCTTCTTTCTTGTAACGGTCGCAGATTTCTTAGATCCTCAATTAACATAAACATTTTTTTAAACTGGCAGATTATCATAATCATCTCTAAATCCTTAAAAATTTCGGTAGCATCTCCTTTTTAAATACTGATATGTCCAAATATACATTTCAACTCACAATAATTTCGGCCAACATCAACCTACTTATTCTCATTCAAACGTATAAACCAAATTCAATAATCACCCATGCAATCCTAATAATATTTCGGCTCACAACAACCTACTTATTCTTCAAATAACAGCTTGACATCGCCTATTTATATGAAAACAAAAGAAAAATACGCTCGAGAGTATCCCTCTCGGCATCCACAACATAGACAAAACTAACTATAACTCTAACTCATCACCATAATCACAGTCTAATTTACCTCCATACATATCCATCTCACAAGACTAATATAAGCTATAAGTATACATCAAGTAGGATTATAAATAAGAACTAAAATTACATCTTTAACACAATCATTATTAGCAAATTTTTAGCAAAATGCCTAAACCTGAAGCTGGTCCTTCGCCATGCCGCGACCTAAAACATGAAACTGGGAAGGAGTGAGCTCGACAGCTCAGTGAGTAGAGTCAAAAGAAAATCAAGGAATGATATACATATCATGAGAAGCGTGATTATTCAAGTAATAAGGGTAAATCTGAAAGGAAAAGGAAAACAGAAAATCAATAACATCCCATGATTTAATAATCAAGACAATGGTCTCCAAAATCTTCGAGGACGATTAGACTCTTATAGTCATTGATTCTCAATTACTTAAGTTTTCATTCAACATATAATAAGATTTATGAGTTGTATAGAACAACTTTTGTCTAATTACTTAGCTTATTATTGAATTCATCTTATGTATATACATGTATTACACATATATCTTATATTCCCCTCACGGTGATACACCAATCATAATAACTAAATTATAGACATAATTTATGCATCCAGATAACACATGCATCACAAAACACACTTGCATATCATATAATCATATCACACTTCACTTATCACAATAACTCATCACACTTCACAACATTCACATGTCATATTTAATGAGATACACATTATACATCATTTATATGCATATACAATTCACACATGAACTATAAAATTCTCTGTCTTCCCTTCCTACCGGCTCCCGCCCGACCCCTTCCTCATATATATAAATATATAAAACAAAAACAACGTCTTCCCCTTCCTACTGACTCTCGCACGACCCCTTCCTCTGTTATGTATATATACGTATAACAATAACACAATCTTCCCCCTCCTACCGGCTTCCGCCCAGTCCCTTCCTCCGATATACATAAATACAACAAATAAAAATGCACACAACACACACACACACACACACACACACACACACACACACACACAGATAACAATCAGTTATCCTCATTACGGAATATCAACCAAATATTATAGTTTTTACTTTCCGATTTATTAATTTCACTTTCAAAGAATTGCGTGGGCTTCAGAATACACACACACACACACGTATATAAATGCATATGTAAGTTAACACTGTAGTGATTTATTCCTCCATGTGTGGATTGAGTTCTTACTCACATTATATGTATCCAACTCTCTTGACTCGCTTACATATAAATGTGAGTGTGTGGTGTGTGTGTGTATCACCCCAAATTGTCATACACAATCATGTCCATACAATTCCCTAAGCATATCTTATGGTTGTGAGCGATCATCACTTATATACTTGTGCATCATGTGTCAAGAACCATACGAATAATGAACTACTTAAGAGATATTTTTTTGCATTACCAACACACATTTAGGCACATGATTAGATCTTGTGGTTAAATTTACTTCTCCTTTATGTTTGATGTTTAATGTTCGTAATTGACTAACTACCAACTTATATCCGGAATCTTAGCATACTTGTTAATTATAGGTGTTCTACAAAGTCGATATTTAAGCAACACCATCTATTTTCATTCCATCAAAATTATTACTTATGATCAAAAAGTATATGATTTATTTGATGAAGTTCTCATCACGAGTTATTAATTAATCAAGAGTTTTCCCACTTAACTTATATATAAATATGCAATCATCATATATCGGTTTATTATTTTTAGTCTATTAATTGTATTCAAGACCATGCTCATTTCTACTTACTATACATACTCAGTTAAATCAGAGTTCTAGCTCACTCGTCGGGACACACTTTTCATTTATCAACTGTATTTTCAAATATAATCTATAGTTACAAGCTACTATTTGGTTTCGTTGCTTTAGTCATTAAGATCTAGTTCCTCTCCAAAATTTTAGGATAAGTTCTTGATCTATCTAATTTCTCAATTTACTGAATGTATTGAATCAATAGCAAAGATATTTGAGGGTTAGACTCAAAAGTTCCTGATGTATTAAGTAGTCGTTTTATGACACCAGTTCATTACCAGTTAGTTTAACAGAAATACTAGGTTATCGTTTTCTTGTTTTACTTTGGTTACAAATTGACGATGAAATTCATTAATTATCATTGCTAATACTAACTTGAGTTTCTAATCACCAGTTAGTTGCTAGTTAACACTCAATCAATTGTCTCACAAGGTTCTACATCAATTTATTAAGTTTACTGAGGGTCCACAGTCTTCCATTCTGTATTGAATCAATTTGATATTGATGTAAGCAGTCCACACATCCAATTCAAATATCTGATTATGCATTGAATGTTAAAAGTGATAGTTATCCATATGTAAACTCAGCTGTACTCAAGCCTTAAACCCCAGATAAGATCGGATTTCTCATTTACTTGATAATTTGCTTCCAATTAAATTTATTTGAGTAATCCGGTTATTAAAGCTCATTACTGACCATAACTGTACTTACACAACACAAACGTATACTTGTGCGCTCAAGAGTAATCATATACACCTAAAACAGTATAAGCCTACTAATTCCACAAACTAGGATACAAGATAGTGATGTTTCCAATAAAAAATAAAATATTTATCTTGCTATGTCCTCATAAAAAATGCGAATAGTAAGATGTTTACTGGTAATAACTGTTAATAACTCATAAATAACCTTTCTAGTCCCTCCGCATGTGGAGATGATTATATTTTACATCCCTACTGAGGCATATCTTGAGTAAGTTATGGTTGGAGGTAAAGTATTAATCCCAAGAGCTTTACCAGATATTATAATAAAATGAAATACATTTCTTACTATGCATAATACTCCACGAGAATTAAAATGAGGCCTAACAAGTATCCAAAAGGGTAAATGATTTGTTATGTCTGATGATCACATGTTCCTAATTTAAAGCCTCAGGTAAACTCCTGATGGGACTCGCAATAAAAAATCAGTTCTCGGTTACAAGTTAAGAATCATGACTAAATACTAATTCCTTGAAGGTACCCTGAACAATTATCATACTCATATGATGTTTCTTAAATTCAAAAGTCCACTTTTCATGATTAAACAAAAAGATTATGTTGAGTAATCATGATCCATTAAGGCCTAAGCCAAAGCATTATTTTTTAAGCACATGATTATTTTAAAAAAAACTTCCCAACTTGTTGTTATTTCAATATAAAGAGAAATGGATCATATGGTTAAATAATGTTATAACTAAAAGATACTAACTTGAAATGAAAAAATTGGTGTAAGACATATAATGATTTCTCCAATAAGTTTTCTATTCGTGTTTATAATTTTAGGCATTTTGGGAGAGGATGAAATCGACAAGATAGTATTTATAATCAAAGAGTCAGCATAACTATCTAGCTCATAACAATACCCAAAATGACAAAGTTTCACAAACCTGATGAATCATATCCATGTATTTAAGAGATTTTCGTGTTTATGAAGTAGCCATAATTTCTTATAGCGTATCATTCTAATATCTAACCACAGTGGATAATAGAAGGCTCTAGGTTACCATTACACTGCATAATATGGTCGCTATCTTAGGAGTATAGACATTTTTCGCAATGAGTACACCAAGTTACACTGAAATCAAACTCAAATGGAAGAAAAACCAACTCATGATAGTTATATTATAACTTACAATTTTTACTATTCTATATTTCAAGATGACCCATAAACATGTACCTTTCTTTTAATATAAAAAGAATAAATTCTACACAAGATATCAATACCTAGCTTGCTAGTTCGGTATTTTTACACATGCTATCTAATATTCTACCAATCCATATCTTCTTCTACACCATCACACAAATCACATAATTTACACAAGTTACTTATATATAACATACACCTCAAATTCTAAGTTTTAGGGATAGATCAAGAGTCATGTTAGTGAATTCACAACTTGAGTTGGAGAGAAGGATCCTCATTCACAAATTTAAGAGTAATTACCTAAAAAATTGAAACTTAAGTCCTACCTAGAGTTACTATCTTCACTTCTAAACTTCCACCAAATTAACCAACAACTTGGAAATTAAATGAAACCAAGATCATAGCTACTACAACCAGATCAATCATAACTTAGTTTTAATTTTGCTTCTAAACCAACAAACTGCTGAAGAACAACATCACCATGAATTTGAAGAAGGGAAGAAAAACCCACTCACCTCATTGCCATCAGCGCTGCAGTCGCCTTGCCACCACCTGATTGTGTCGCCACCCGCTGTCGCCCTCCCTTACCGCGCGCGCGGTGCCTGGCCGCGCGCAGCAGGGCGCGTGCCCAGTCTGCTGGGCTGCCGCACCTAGTCAGAGGGGGAGAGAGAGGGATAGGGAGAGAGATATTGGGTGAATTTGAGGGAGAAATTGTGGGGGATTCTGGTGAATTTTGGGGGAGGATTTCATGAAGGATTTTGATGGGAGGTAGTCGCGCTTAAAAGCGGCGGGCCTAATTAAGCCAAACCACTGGCTTTCGAGGTTTCACCTCTCAATCCTTAACTTTTGACACCGATTTAGTAAGAATTAAATTCTAATCAATTTTCCCTTTAGGTCAGTCTTCTATTGAGTCTGAGATGTCACTAGGGCCAACGTCTACTCAGTTTTAGTTAGATTTGAGTTAGTGAGTGAGGAGATTATTTGTGGGCTAAGGGAGGATAATGACTTCCCCAACTTATCTTATTTATAGGACAAGCCCTCAAATCAATTAATTGCAGCATGTACATGTATATGAAAAACAACACTTAAGTAATGTAAACAATTCAAAAGTGTTCCTATACTACATGCTATGCATACATACCTTTTCTTCAGCACTCTTTAACAGTAATGCAAAATGTAAACGAAATTAGACAAATGCCTAAATGTAAAGTCTAATCGTTTTTTAATTAGTTACAAACACGAGTTACTATTGAATTAAAAAAAATATAGTGTGCAAAATAAGTTAACAAAAAAATATAATAATTACAGAGTTACTTTTTATAGTTGCCAACTTCTTATAATCTACTTCTGCACACAAAAACAAAGAAGAAAAAATTAACCATTTAGTAATTAATAACAATACCGTTTCCTCCCCGGCAACGACGCCAAAATTTGATTGTCGAAAAAGATAGAGTTTTAGAATGATGTTATCTGAAAGTAAAAGGAATCTCTACCTTCTCGCAATTTATCCGCAATAGCAAGTGGCTAAGAGGGTCAAATCCACAGGGAGGAATGCGATGGAAGCTTTTCGGTACGTTTACTAAATTGGCTAAGTGTTCTTCTTTATTTTGAAAAAGAAAAGAAAAGAATCCTAAGTTAAAGTTAGTAGAAAGAAGATATAGAAATGATGAGTATTTGTATTTTGGTTCTCTTTTAAAAGAAATTAAAAAGATAAGAAATTCGTGCTAAGTATTCCACAAGAGAACTTATCTCTTCAGTTGATTGTCTAACCCTAGATCGTTAGCAATAATTTACCTTGAGTTGGAGGTGATCAAAGCATAGCCCATAAGATTGGAATCGGTTTCATCAACATTAGATCATCAAAACTCAAACGAAAAACATGAAATAAGAAGACTATGAAAATAATTCTATCATCACGAACTATCAATGGTATTCACAAATGCAAGGTTATTTTGAGCTATTAGATTCACTTCAATTAAGACATAGAGAGAGAAGAGAGTTTTGTAGAAGAATTAAACACGAAGAAAATAACACAAGAAATAAATAAAAGTAACTTTCAATTAAATAGAAAAATAATAAGCAAAAGGAGGAACTTACATTAATTGTCACTCTTGACTCCATTCTCTCTCTTAGACATATGAATCTCTTATCCAATCTTGGTTACAGAAAATAAAACAGAAAAGAAAACTAAACTAAACTAATTTAAAACCTAATTTTGATCTCTGGAAGTATTTCTGAGATATCTCTCTGCTCATGCCTCTGTTGGGGTATTTATAGGAGAAAGCCTGGGATAGTAACTAATCAAAATGCTGACTCATTAAAAGGTATATTTTCAGAATTTTGAAGTTGAACTGTGGATATACTGAGAATATCCTTTTCTTCTCTTGATTGGAAATTTAATTGAGTTAGCTTGTAGCTAGCTATTATATTGATTACTGAATATAACTCATTAAATGACTGAAATAAAAATAGTAGTTAATAGAAGAATTGTAGCCCTTTAAGTCATCTTTCTGGAGCATCTTGAATCATCAGATTTGATTTTCTATAATGAAAGTTATGATCAAATTACTGAAAGATGCTCAGTTTGAATCTGAATTTTGATTGAATTGTAGACTTTTGGAGTTTCCTTCTGTGACTCTATCTTACCATGTAATCAAAGGGTATATTCTCAGAATTTGAATTTAAATCCTAAATATGCTGAGAATATCCTTTCTTCTTTACTTGGAGAATAATTGATTTTCAATCACAAATTTAATTGAATTTTTCTTTCAATCTCCAAATATGATTGCCTCAAATCTCTGAATTTATTGGGCTTTTTGAGCTTTTTGTGCTCTTTTTCTTCTTTCCTCCTTTTTATAAAAGTCTGCACATCACTAAGCAAAAAGAGAATAAAATAGCAGAGTTTTTATTAAAAATGAATATGAGAATGTGACAATAAATATGCAAAATTGATGAGTAATCAAAACTCTACCTCCGAAAACTCTAATAGCAATGAAAACAACTCTGGATATGAAAATCCTGAGTCTTTTTATTATGAAGAATTAGAAAATTTAGAAGATAATCATGCCAAGAAGATGAACGAGCTTGAGAAACGCCTGGAGGCTATCTCAAATTGAAGCAATCTACAAAAAGTGGGGATGATCAGACCATACTTGGTCGAGTGGGAGTTAACTCCTTATCCTCCCAGGTTTAAGGCATCGAATCTGCATGCCTTCGATGACAAAGATTTGCTGAACCAACATATATAATACTTCAAATCCCAAACAAAGGATGTAGTACATATGATGCCATTACGGCTTGTTTATTCATCGGCACTCTCAAGGGGGTTGCCTTTGAATGGTTCATGAAGCTTCTTGCCGCTCTATCGAGAAATGGGTCGACCTCAAGAAGAAGATGATATCGAAGTATTCGTGCCAACTCTCCTTGCTACAAAGCAAAAGAAAGAGAGTTAATCAAAGCATTTGTGGAGAGATTTCGGAGTATGATGCTCTGATGTCCAAGTGACATGACACAATCTACACTGGTAGAGACTTGCCGGCACAACTTGCAAACCACACTCCTAGCTTAAATAGAAGTAATTTAAATTTGCACTTGGAAGCAACTAGTCTTACAAGGCGAATGAGCAGAAGACATAGTTGCAAGAGTAAGCTAGGAAGATAAAAGAGCATGTAGCATCGAGTCTACTGGGCAACGAGGTGATCTGACTTTTTTGACTGTCACGTTTAACAGTTTCCTCTGAACAATCTAAATTATTTCATCGGTATAATGTCAAAGATTATCTGTGTTTATCATCCCCATGGAATAAAAAAAACCTGAAAGTATATCATGTACTACTCCAAACAAAAAAAGTACTATCCATGATCAAGTTAGCACCACACCTCTGATCAAATAAGTACTCACAGGGAATGCCAATTTTCTTATAAATTCCCCACAGAGTTTATACTTCTTTAATTCCCAATAAGATTTTAGAAGTTATCTGTGGAACAACAATCCAACGAGTTTGACGGCTAAAGGATAGAGGAACACATCTGTTCAAGACTATAATTTGTTGCGAGTATTTAAATGTCCGACTTACTTTGGAGTCAAAGATAACAAGTTGAATCCGCGAGAAAAAAGTTTGTGTTTTTTGGTGTCAATATTTTTGATAGACTACAAGCTATGAGACTCTGAAAATAAGAAGATCATGTTGAGCATAGGCTTTATTGTTGAAGTTTATCATCTCTCAGCAGGTGGAGAGGATGAAAATCAAAGATGTATCACAAAGGGTGGAGGTTAATGCTACTCTACCATCTCCAGTTGCTTCAGTATCGTTTGAGATCTCACCAGATGTGACAACAGTGATGATCATGTAGCCGATTTGGATGCTGAAGACATTGATGAAAATGTTGAGTTGTTTGCAGCTATAGGAATCAAGATGAATCCACAAAAGTGGGTGAAGAAGTATGAATCTCAAGTTGATGAGCTCGATCAGCTCAAGTTGAAGACTATTGTTCTCTATGATGATGATGAGGAGATTCATATGACTCAGCCAGTTGAGTTCATCGATACAGATTCGATTTCAGTTGGGTGAGCAATTTGAAACTCGTTTGGATGAACTACATGTAGCATAATCCCTTGGGCATGGGGTACGGTACGCGGCCTAATGGTGCAACCCGTTTGCTAACATGATGATTCGTTGATGTTCAGCTCAAATTTGGCAAATCTTCACCGAGGTGGAGAATTGTAAGGAGAGGATCTAAAATCTATTGGATAAGATTTTTTTTAACTCATTGGCAAAAGCCTAGAGAGCAGTAGGCAGCGGCTGACAAGTGCTTGAGGGCGATCGACAGCAGATACACAGATACGCCAACAGAGTTGTTGTGGTTGTCAGTCTATCGATAGTTGACATGGAGTGATCGACAGCATTTGTATAGTAGTCGACAGACTAGCTCAGTCTGTCGACAGGAGGACCAACTGAAAGTTGGGTCAGCTCAGTCTGTCTACATGTCTCTTGGAGCTGTCGACAGCTACGATGTTCTAGATGAATCTGAATAGTTTTTTGATTTCCTTTCTGATCTGATTTGAGAGTTGTTGGTTTTCTTTTCTTCATGTATTCTCTGACTATATATTGAAGGATGTTGTACCCTTATTTTTTAACATGTATTGGTGATTTGTAGTGGAGAGTTCTAGGGTTAATTTGTTTGAGAAAATTTTACGACAAATACCTATCAAGTAGTACAAGTTGTTGCATTGAATGCCCTTCAAAATAACCAATGAACCACTAAACATCTTAAGAATGTCTTCTCCGTCTCCAAAGTTTCAACTGAGATAAGACTCTTCTTCAACTGAGGAACATGCCTCATGATCGAGACAAACCTGCACAAAAAAATACAGAATTTTAGAACAGTGCTAGGTTCTCAATTCTACCGCTATAGCAAGTGGCTACGCGGGTCGTAATCTACAAGGAGGGACTGCGATGAAAGCTTTATGTAAGTTTCTTCTTTTAAGTTTAAAAAAACGGGTTTAAAAGTTCTCAGTTTTGGTAAGGAAAACAAATAAAGTTAGGTTAAGTTAAAAAGAAGATGGTAGAAGAAGAGATGGCGTTGTTGTTGTTTTATTTACAAAAGAAATGGAAAAACTAATAAAGAGGAGAATGTTGGTTTTGAGTTGAATTCTAAATGAATGAATGGAAAGAAATAAAAAGAATACTTACTTCTACTGTTGCATCATAATGAAGATTTACCTTAGCGTGAAATAAAGTAAGCAGATGGGAAGAGTAAGTTGAAAGCGGTGCTTGGCTAGATCGAGTACGATGAAGAAAAGTAGAAAACTCCATTGATGTCACTTCAATATAATTCTCTCTTGAAGAAGGATTACATCAGTGTCACTCTAATTATAATTTTTTTTCTTCTTCTCTCATGTAACTCTTTATAACCTAAAATAAAATAAAAATTACATTGAAAAAAATAAAAATCTCAACTAAACTAAACTAAATCTCTCTGCTGTCGTTCATCCCTCTGCCCTCTGAAGATACATGTATTTATAGAAAGAAAGAGATAGGGGATAGCGTAAGAAGATAGGGGGAGCAAACGCTCCCCTAATTCAATCATCTAGCTGCGAAAATACTGCTGCATTTTCGAGGCCATATCCTAGCTATTAGGCCAGGGTCTGGGGACGCTCCTCGTTTGATCTTTGTTCAATCCTTTTATCTACTTGAAATTTCAGATTCTGCTACGGATTTGAGTAGATCTTTATTGATTTGCTTTATCTTCAGTTGATGATTTAAATCCTCTCAAGGATCTGATTTAATTGGTTAGGATTTGTGCTTATTTTCTTTCTACCATATCCTGCATGAATTTAGACATTAAGATAAGTGAGTTGTAGGAATTATTACAGAATAAATGTAGGAATCAGTAACAATTATGCAATATATGTATCCTAATACACCCCCACACCTATCTTTTGCTCGTCCTCGAGCAAAACAAAGAGAAAAAAAATTAAACTGACCAACCTAACTCACTTTCGTAGGAATCACGGTTGCACTTAGCACGTGCAACGAGCTGTTAAACATTTAGGTTACCCCTAGAGGATGAGTTTTGTCTCGTGAGGGTTTTCAATAGATTTCACCCACAAAATCCATAAACATAAAGAAAAAGAAATAAATTATTAGTATTTTTGAAAACACATTTTGAAGAAAAAAATATTTGAAATATTAATGTAAAAATTCAAGTAATCTATAAGTCATAGGATTATCAAAACTTAGTCATTCCTAAACTTAGTCTCTATTCAAAAACTTGTTTTCAATCAAAGTAAGGATTAAAATTGTATTTCTCATCTAGTCTATTATTTTACCTTAAGTTCATATGCATCTTGGGACGATAAAAATTTGACTCGGGGTTCTTCAACTCTAACTTTTATATCTTTTTTTAACATTTATGGTGGTAATATCCCTTAGCACTATTAGGCTTTCTAATTCACCAATGTAACGAGTCTTAGTCGGTGACTCCCCAACTAGACGGTTTTAGGGCACCGGGTGAGAAAACACCCCAAGGATTTAGGACTCGAGCAAACAAGACTACAAAACTAAGAATTTTTATTTATATGAACCACTTTTAGGCATGAATACTTATGCTTTATGAGGCACAAATACCCAGCTTAATCAGAAAATTTTTTATATAATAATTTTTTTATAAGACATAAGAATCTTTGTTTTAAAACCCTAAGTGTGTAAGTATATAAAATATGTATATTTCATCAAGGTAAAAATCAAGATTAAATTACTTTTTCAATCTTTCTTCCTAACCTCAAAATCAAATAAATAATTTTATTTTGACCAAGTATAAGAAATTCTAATTATGATTCTCTTATTCTTTAAAATTAAGTTAATTTCTTACAAAATAAGTTAAAGTATTATTTTCATTTTTTAAAAAGTTTTAAAGAAATGATATATATATATATATATATATATATATATATATATATATATATATATCTTAGTAAAAACCTAAATTAGTATGTTAGTAAACCATTCTCCACATCTAACTCATGCATTGTCCTCAATGTATGAATGAAATGCAATAATATATGAAAAAATTAAAAGGGAGGAAAATTGTCACCTCAAGGTGGTGGTTCCGGTGGTGGTCTCATTGTGCCAAGCGTTTTGCCCAATCTAGATACTGTGAATTTTTATGGAACACACCTTTCATGACATCTTTCCTCTTAACATTTTTATACTCCCCAATATGAAAAGGATCATGCGAGATCCTAGCATGAAAATTTTTCCGGTTGACCAATCTTTGGATTGTTGGCCCAGAGGCCCTTCACTCTAGTTTTGATGATGATTAACTCATGTAGTTATAGTTTACTAATAATCTTGTGATATTTAGTTTCAGATATTTGATCAAGATATTAGTAGGTGATTAGCTTCAAGAAAGGTGTTTTGGAGCTTTCACATGGTGATTCAAGAGCTCGAGCGTCAAATTTACATCTAGCACTCGGTTGGAGTCAAGCTCGGTGGATCACGTTTGGATCGAGTCGGCTTGGAGACGGAGTTCGATAAGAAGACATCGGTTTGTTTTAGTTTAAGTTTGTTTAGATCATTGTAAAGATTAGATAGTGTGATATGCTCAAGTTCACAATACTCACGCTTGCTTTCATGTTTCTTGTTTTAAGTTTGTTGGTTTTTGATTTTTGGTTTAACTTATATTGGATTTCATGTCAAAAACATAGATGTAATATCCTTCATGTATATTGGATTCTATCCATATACAACATGCTTAGATATAATATCCTTCATGTATATTGGATTCTATCCATTTCAAAAATTCAAGTTTTGGAAAATACAGTTTTTTGGTTTAAGGCAAAATTTTCATGTCACAAAAATAGTTCAAATTGCTTGAAATATATATTGAATCTTTGTCACACATGTTTGTATTTCAAAGATATAATAAGAACTGATTTTTGCGAAATTTATGAGATTTTATGGGATTTAATAGAAGATAAAATACCCAAGTTTTTAATCCCAAATTGGCTAGACTGGCTGTCTGCTGGTCGACCGACCGGTCGACCGTAGCAATAGTCGGTCGACCGGAGGGCTCAACGGTCAAAATATGACCGTTGGCCGGTCGACCGCCCGGTCGACTGGAGGGGCAAATTTGCCCTTCCAGCTGCCAACGGGCAGATTTGAAAAGGGGTTATAAATACCCCATTTTTGAACTGATTTTTAACAAGTTTTTAAGAGAAAATTTTCACATCTTTTAAAGTTTTGCAGCAAAAGTTTTTGGGTTAAAAAGTTTTAATCTTTATTTTTTTTAAAGTGTTAGAAATTCAAAGAAATTAGAGTCTTTTGGGAATTGGTTTTTGGTCTAAAATTCTATATCTATTTGGAGATTTTTCCAAGCATTTTTCTTTGTTCCAAATACTTTATTTTCTCACACTTGAGCTTATCCATCTATCCTATCTATTAGGATCTTGTTTAGTGAGAAAATATTTGGTTTGTGGTCTTTGTGATCACCTTGTGTTGTAAACTCATTTCCTTGTTATTGGTATCCCTCTTGTGTAGAGGTGATTGTAGAGGTTGAGTTGGAATCCCTCTAAGTGTAGAGGTGATTGTGATTGTATGGCTAAGTGCCATATCCCTCATTTGTAAGGTTGATTTATTGTTTGGCTAATTGCCTAGACCCTCTAGTGAGAGGTGGTTGTTTGGCTTTGTGCCTATCCCTCATCTGTGAGGTTGATATTGTTGGTTTGTGCCTTGCCTCTAAGTGTAGAGGTTGTATTTGGTTGAGAGAGGAGTTGTGTGTTATCCCAGAGGCCTTTCACTCTAGTTTTGATGATGATTAACTCATGTAGTTATGTGTACTAATAATCTTGTGATTTTAGTTTCAGATCTTTAACCAAGATATTTGTTGGTGATTAGCTTCAACAAGATGGTTTGAAAGCTTTCACATGGTGATTCCAGAGCCCGAGCATCAAGATCATATATATAGCACTCGTTGGAGTCAAGCTCGGTGGATCACAGAGTTTTGGATCGAGTCGACTTGAAGATGGAGATCGTCAAGAAGACTTAGGTATCCTACTTTAGTTTGTTTTAGATCTATGTGTAAAGATTAGAATAGTGTGATATGCTCAATTTCACAACACACACGTTTTATGTTTTGGATATTGGTTTTCGGTTTTTCCGTTTTGGTTTAACCGATCTTGATTTTCATGAATAGATATTATATCAAACAAGTTTACTTAGTTTTATGTATATTAGAATCATTCTATATACATGTATGTTTCATGTCTTAAACAAACTTATTTTGATATGCCTATTCATGTGTTTTAGTGTTTTGGTATTTTAACAAAACATATTTTGAAATAAAGTCAAAAATAATGATATGTATATGTTTCATGTATATTGGACCTATGTTCATATGCAACATGCCTAAAAGTGTTTAAGTATCATGTTTTTGTATTTGAATGAGTTTTAGGAAAAATCAGATTTTCTATTGAAAAATACAAGTTTGGAAAAATACAGGTTTTGGTTTTCGGCAATATTTCCTTAACACAAAAATAGTTCAAAATGTTTGAAATTTGTGTTGAAATTTTTCACACAAGTTTGTATTTCAATGTAAAATGATAAAACTATTTTTGTGGATTTTTAGAAGATTTATGGGAATTTTTAGAATTAAAATTGACCGTTGGCCGGTCGACCGGCTGGTCGACCGTAAGGCCATTTCTGGCAATTTCTGCTGCCAGTGGCTATATTTTTAAAGAGGTTATAAAAACCCCATTTGTGACAAGTTTTTATTAAGATTTTTTGGCTAAAATTTCTGAACTTTCTCTAGTGTTTACTCAAGTTTTGAAAAGAGTTTCTTTGTGCTAAAAGATCAATCTTTATTGTTTTCAAAAGTGTTTCATTATTTCAAAGAAAAATAGTCTTTTGGGAATTTGTTTTGGTCTAATCATTCTATATCTTTGTAGAGATTTTCTAAGAGATTTTTCTTTGTTTAAACACTTTGTTTTCCACACTTGAGCTTCATTCTATCCTATCTATAGGGTCTTTGTGTTTGTGGAAAAAGAGATTGGTTTGTGATCTTTTGATCACCAAGTTGTAAACCCTATTTTTGCTTAGCTTTGTGCCTTTCCCTCATAGTGTTGAGGAGGTTGTGCAAGTGGGTTGCATCTCTCTAGTTGTGAGGTGATCCTTGTGTAGCTTTGTGCTTATCCCTCAAGTTGTGAGGTGATAGTTTTGTTGGCTTGGTGCTTTGCCTCTAGTGAGAGGTTGTGGTTGTAAAGAGAGAAGTTGGGTACTCCTAGTTATTGTATTGCCCCAAAATTCTCGGTGGAGGTTCCCTGTGTGGAAGTCCTTTGTGGACAAGCTAGTGGATTCGAAATCCTTCTGGGTGAAGGCGGGGATGTAGAGCTGGGTGCTCGAACCTCGAAACAAATCTTGTTGTTTGCGCTTGATCCATTGACTCTTACTCTCTCTCTCTCTCTCTCTCTCTCTCTTTGTATTGTGCCTTGCATTATTTCATATTGATCACTCATATTTATATGCTTGGCTTGGTTGTGTGTGCATCACTTATTGATTGCATTAAGTGTAATTGCAATTAGTTTTTAAATTCCGCATTTAGTTCATTAGATTAGCATTATCACCTATTCACCCCCCCTCTAGGTGATTTCATTGTGTACTCCCGATTGTATTTGCCCCAGATCCTCAGTGGAGGTTCCCTGTGTGGGAAGTCCTGTGTGGACGAGTTAGTGGAAATTCTTCTGTGTGAGGCGGGGACGTAGAGCTATGTGCTCGAATCTCGAAACATATCTCGGTGTTTGCGTTTGATCCACTTACTCTAACTCTCTCTCTTATTTACCTTGCATTGATTCATATTGTCATATCATTCATATATACTTGGTATTATTTGTGTGTGCCATACTTGTGTTAACCAAGAGAGCTTCATATAGCACCTCAACTCTTATTCGGAGGAATCAAGAGGAGTTAGTCCAGAGCCTTTCACCGGGAATTCGGCTACACTCTTTGGTTACACTAAGTGTGTTGCAATTAAGTTCTTAATTCCGCATTATTTGTCATAGATTAGCCTTACACCTATTCACCTCCCTCTATGTGTACTTTCAATGGTATCAGAGCCTACGCTCCTGATATTAGATTTAACCACCTAGGAGTGAGATCTTGGTTTCTAATCTATAGTTGCATTTGCACACTTATCTTGTTTACACACACTCATGGACTTTATGACCCCACCTATGTATGACACTTCCAACATTGAGGTTTGGAAGGCTAGGATGTCCATGTACCTCAAAACCCTAGGTTTGCATGTTTTCCTTGCCGCTACCAAGAAATCCTATCTTGGTAATAGCAAGCATATAGGGGCCAATGCACAAGCCTTAACGACACCTAGAAGCTCATTAATATTTAAATATGGTTTCTCATTGTGATTCTGCCTTTGCAGTGTGGAACATCTTGACCTCTCCAAAGCTTCAGTTGTCAATCCAAGTGGAGAAGGAATCTAGTGGAGAAGAATCCGACCAACGTTGCTTCATGGTCCAAGGGAATGACTCTCTTGAGGTACATTCGGATACTCAACTAGATAGTGCTAGCTCTTCTTTTGATGATCTTGATTGTATGGATGCCGATGCATTAAATGAAGAGTTATCTATCGTTTGTGAGAACCTCTTAGAAAAATATAAAGTTTTGAAAAAGAAAAATTTAAGTTAACTAAAGAAAATAAGAACTTGTGTTCAAAACTAGATTTGATTTTGCAAGAGAAAGTGAAGATTTTTAATGAAAGAGATTCATTGAAATCCAAACTTGACCTTATTCTAAAAGAAAATGAAATTTTGAAAAGTAAAAATGATTGTGAAAATGTTTTGAAGAAAAATGAAGTTATATCTTCAAAACTTGATTTTGTTGTAAAAGAGAATGAAACTTTGAAAAATAAAATTGCCTTAATTTCTAAGAGTTTGGATTTATTTTCAAAGAAAAATACTACTTTGCAAAATGATATTGATTCACATGTTTGCCATGCTAGTGTAGTTTCATCATCTAGCATACCTATTACATGCACCACCTCTTCTATAATTAAAAATGATATTTGTATGCTTAAGAAGAGTATTGATTATTTGGGCTCCACTTTGAGCCAATGTGCTTTAAATCATACACATTTGGAATCTATGTTTCGAAAGAAACATGTTCCTCATATGCATGCACACCATACACGACATACACATGCTTCCCACGTTCACACTCACAACAACATGTGTGCTCATGTGTACACTTGTACACATTGTGGATGTAAGGGCCACCTTACTAAATTTTGTTACGATAGAATACATGATTCAAATTTAGCAAATAAGTTTGCTTGGGTTAGGAAAGGAGCTAACCCCCATTGACCCAATATAGTTTGGGTACCAAAATCCACCCCTATGATACTTGATGTAGGTGTGGGCTCTCACTTGACGTGAGGGCATTGGTGCCTTGAGGTGGATGCGTTCCGAGCTTAAAGATGACAATTTGGATGCATCACTATCAAGGGGAGTTTGGTGGGAGGACCACCATGGTTTGGAGATATAGAGATGTGCCTTCTCGGTTTTGGTAACAATCTCTAACTCCCATTTAGTTTACATGCTTTTCATATTGTTGATTTTTAGCATGTCATGTTTTAATGCTCATTATGCCATATGTCATGATAATTAGACCTATGACATACATGCATAGTAATTGAGATGCACCCATGTTTTATATGGACCATTATTTTTGTGTACTCACTTTAGTTTAACTATTGTGTATGTCCTAGTTCTAATACATGTGCATTTACCATAATGATCATATTGTTTTGTTTTGATTTCTATGCTTCATGTTTTGATTACATGTTTAGATGTTAGTTTTCATTAAAACTTAGGTATATACTTGTACAACTAGTGAGACACAAATAGATTATTATATGTTTGTGCCTAAATGCTCATTTGTACCCATTAGATGTACTAGTATAGCCTAGTTTTGATGATTCTTACATTTTGACTTGTATTCCATATTTTTGGCATGTTTTCATGTTTATGTTTAAACTTCATGTATATGTCTATTTTGTCTAAACTAATAGTTATACATATACATCCTGAAAGTACACCTAGAGGGGGGGTGAATAGGTGTAAGGCTAATCTAGGACAAATAATGCGGAATTTAAAAGCTTAAAGCAACACACTTAGTGTAACCAAAGAGTGTAGCCGAATTCCCGGTGAAGGGCTCTGGACTAACTCCTCTTGATTCCTCTGAATAAGAGTTGAGGTGCTATATGAAGCTCTCTTGGTTAACACAAGTATGGCACACACAATCAAACACAAGCATATAAGATATGACAATATGATGCAATGCACAATGTAAGAGAGAGAGAGAGAGAGAGAGAGAGAGAGAGAGAAAGTGGATCAAACGCAAACACACGGATATGTTTCGAGGTTCGAGCACACGCTCTACATCCCCGCCTTCACACAGAAGGATTTCCACTATCTAGTCCACACAGGACTTCTCACACAGGGAACCTCCAATGAGGATTTGGGCAATTACAATTTGGGAGTACACAACTCCTCTCTCCAACAATACAACCTCTACACTTAGAGGCAAGGCACAAGCCAACACAATATCCACCTCTCACAAGAGGGGTAGGCACTTAGCCAAACACAATCAACCTCACACAAGAGGGATTAGGCTCAAGGCCACACAACCAACAATCACCTCACACTTGAGGGATTCCAATACAACCTCCACTATCACCTCTCACTAGAGGGATGCCAATACAATCACCTCTCACTAGAGGGATATCACAAATCAAGGAGGATTACAACTTGGTGGTCTCTTTCAACCACAAACTAATATTCCCACAAAATAGATCCTAATAGATAGGATAGATAGATAAGCTCAAGTGTGAGAAAACAAGGTGTTTGAAAATCAAATTACAAAGAAAAATACTTGAAAAAATAACTAGAATAGATGTAGAATGAAGAACAAAACAAATATCCCAAATCTCTATTTTTCTTTGAATTTTCCAACCCTTGAAAACAAATAAAAAATAAATCTTTTTAGCTTAAAAACTCTTTTGAAAACTTGTATATAAACACTAGAAAGTATGAGAATTTTGGCTCTTAGAAATCTTGTTAAAACACTACTTCAAATGGGGTATTTATAACCCCAAAAGATATCTGCCCGTTGGCAGCTGAAAAAGGCCAAATTGCCCTTCCGGTCGACCGACCAGCGGTCATATTTTGACCGTTGAGCCCAGCGGTCAACCGGCTCGGTCGACCGAGACTGGATACAGATAGCAGAGCTCTCTGCCGGTCGACCCACCCGGTCGACCGGGGCCATTTCCAGAGAGCAGAGCTCTCTGGGTGGTTGACCGTCCCGGTCGACCGGCCACCAGCCCAACGCTGGCGTGCACGCTTGTGTACGTCGGTCGACCGCACCGATCGACCGACTACTGCTACGGTCGACCGGTCCGGTTGACCGGCAGTAAGCCAGTCCAGCCATTTTGGGACTTAAAAACTTAGGTTTTTATTATCAATTAAATCCCATAAAATCTCATAAATTCCACAAAAATTAATTCAGTATAATACTATGATATACAAACATGTTTGAGTAAAAATCAAAATATGTTACAAACATTTTGAACTATTTTTGTGACATGAAAAATTTGCCTTAAACCAAAAACTGTATTTTCCAAAACTTGGATTTTGAAAAAGGAAATCCGATTTTTCAAAAGACATGTAATTACAAAAACATGATATTTAAACAACTTTGAAGTATATAGTATATGGATAGAATCCAATATACATGAAAGGTATTATATCTATATTTTTGACATTAAATCCAAAAATAGGTTTTGTCTAAATACAAAACTCCAAACACATGAATAGGTTTATCAAAATAAGTTTTTCTAAATAGATGAAGCATAGATGTATATAGATCAAATCTAATATACATTAAACCATGAAAACTTGTTTTGATTCTATCTATTCATGAAAATCAAGATCGGTTAAACCAAAAACCGAAAACCAGAACATGAAACTTTAAACTAGTGTGTGTATTGTGAACTTGAGCATATCACACTATCTAATCTTTACATAGATCTAAACAAAGTTAAACTAAACACAAACCGAAATCTTCTTGACGAACTCCGTCTTCAAACCGACTCGATCCAAACGTGATCCCCCGAGCTTGACTCCAACCGAGTGCTAGATAAACTTGACGCTCGAGCTCTTGAATCACCATGTGAAGGCTCCAAAACACCTTTGTTGAAGCCAATCACCTACTAATAACTTGATCAAATATCTGAAACTAAATATCACAAGATTATTAGTAAACTATAATTATATGAGTTAATCATCATCAAAACTAGAGTGGAAGGCCTCTGGGCCAACAATCTCCCCCTTTTTGATGATGACAAAACTCATGGAGTTATATATGCATGGATTAAAGTTAAGCTTCATAGAAGCTCCCCCTTAACTCATGCATAGCAATAAACATAAAGATATAGAATGAATGCTCTCTAATTATGCTCTTGATACCAATGAAATGATATTTGATATTAATGAAATGATCATGCTCTTGATACCAAAAAATAAACATAACAAAAAAAATATAAACATGTTCTCTAAATATCAATGAAAGCTCTTGATACCAAAGAAAGCTCTAAATACTAATGAAAGCTCTTGATACGAACAAACAACAAAAGATGTTCTTGATACCAATACCAACAAAAGAAGCTTTTTATATATCAATAGTAAAATATAAACAAACATGCATAAACAAACATGCATAAATACTAATGAAAGCTCTTGATACCAACAAAACAACAAAAGATGTTCTTGATACCAATACCAACAAAAGAAGCTTTTTATATATCAATGGTAAAATATAAACAAACATGCATAAACAAACATGAATAAACAAACATGCATATATCAAACTCCAAAATATCTCTCCCCCTTTTTGTCAATTCATCAACAAAGGGGTACAAACAATAAAGGCATAAAATTTTTTCTCCATTTTTCATAAATCAAAACAATAAGGTATATATGCTATATATATTCATGAAGAGGAGAGACGTGAAGTTAACTCCCCCTACATACATGCATTTATAAGAAAGAGGACTAAACCCTAACCACATAAATCATAATATGTAATGTATAAAAGGAGATGTGAAGCTCCTATTACATACGTGTACTGCATGCTAAAGAAGGGTCAATTACTTTAATATGACATACACTCAATATGAATATACATATAGAGAAGATGTTAAGCTTCCCTTGCATATAAGCAATACAAATCAAAACATTATGATACCTAATTAAAGATATATCAATTTAGCATGAAGGTAATCATAGAAACATCATGATATCTATTAATGATACCAATTGAAATAAACAAAAAATATTGAAGAAATCAACAATATTTGATACCAATTGAAAGATATACATATATAGTAAATCTTGATACCAATTTTGAAAAACAATCGAAAATATGTTACACTTTTTGATACCAAATAAAATGATACCAAATAAAAACATAAACCAATCTTTTTAGTTAAACATTCAAATCATTTTTCAACATAAAGAGTGGGAGTAAAAAATCAAATGTAAACAAACCGATTGAAAGGTAAAACATGATTTTTCTCCCCCTTTATGAAATATCAATGAAAACGATGCATAAGCTTGTATAAGATACCAATAGAAAAATAATTATCATTAAAGAATCAAGCTTAGCATAACCAAATTTGTGCTCAAAGATATAGAGATATAATAAGCACAATTAAAACTCATATATATGTATGAAAAATATAAATACCAATCAAATTGATACTATTTGAAGTTGAAGCATACATATATTAAAATAAATATGAGTATACAATATAGATATCAATTGTGATACCAATTGAAAAACATAATAAGGATCAAGTGTATACATCATACTCCCTATCACCCATTTCATGCACATGTTTAAATTGATTTTCAATATGAGCATACAAGGCATGGTCGCCCATCCAACCGCCCATTGAAGGTAGGGGTTTTCAAAAATAAGTTTGAAGATATCATATGTTTGAAAAACTCTACCAAATGAAGAATACCGCAACTAGTTTTATGATAATCTTGAAAACTAGTACGAAATCCTTCAAGTAAGGAATAAAACAAAAATATATTCCATGAAACTTGAAAATCACATGATCATCAAACACTCAAAGGACTATAAGCACATATAGTACTCATGAAAACAAAACATGAGTAAACAAGAATAAAGTGAGTGCACATGTATAATGTAAAATACAAAGTCATGAAAATAGGCAATAAGGCTCAAGTGTGAAATTCCTTTACAAACAAAAACATGAAAATCATGAAAATCAAATTTTCATCAAAATAATTTAATCTTCAAGGCATATGTATATTTTGTATAAACTAGAGTATACATACATATCCAAACATAAATGAGTCCACAAAAGTATATGCATGAAGGCAAGTGGCTCAAGGATGTATATGTATAACTATTAGTTTAGACAAAATAGACATATACATGAAGTTTAAACATAAACATGAAAAATATGTCAAAAATATAGAATACAAGTCAAAACGTATGAATCATCAAAACTAGGCTATACTAGTACATATAATGAGTACAAATGAGCGTTTAGGCACAAACATATAATATTCTATTTGTGGCTCACTAGTTGTACAAGTATATGCTCAAGTTTTAATGAAAACTAACATCTAAACGTGTAATCAAAACATGAAGCATAAAATTAAAACAAAACTCATATGATTATTATGGTAAATGCCTATGATATTAAAGCTATGATATACATAATAGCTAAACAAATGAGAGAACACAAAAGATGGATCCATATGAACATGGTGAATCTCAAAATACTATACATGTAAGACATAGGTCTAATTATCATGGCATATGGCATAATGAGCATGACATGCTATAAATCATAAAATGAAAAGCATGTAAACTCAACGAGGAGTAAGAGATTGTTACCAAAACCGAGAGGGTAAATCTCTAGGCTCCAAACTGAGGTGGTCCTCCACCAAACTCCCCTTGAAAGTGATGCATCCATATAGTCATGTTTTAGGCTCGGAACGCATCCACCTTAAGGCACCATCACTCTCACGTCATGTGAGAGCCCACACCTACATCAAATAAAATAGGAGTGGTCTTTGGTACTCACACTCTTTTGGGTCCATGGGGGTTAGCTCCTTTCCTAACCCAAACAAACTAATTTGCTAAATTTTCATCATGTATTCTATCATAACAAAACTTAGCAAGGTGGCCCTTACGTCCATAATGTGTACAAGTGTACACATGAGCATACATTGTGTGATGAGCGTGAACGTGAGGAGCATGTGTATACCGTTATTTGTGTGCATGCATAGGAGGAACTTGTTTCTTTCGAAACATAGATTCCAAACGTGTGTGGTTCAAAACACATTGGCTCAAAGTGGAGCCCAACAATCCACACTCTTCTTGAACAAACAAACATCATTTTCAATCTTAGAAGAAGAGGTGCATGCAATAGATAAACTAGGTGGTGAACCTATACTAGCATGGCAAACATGTGTATCTAAATCATTTTTCAAAGATTTATTTTCATTTAAGCAAACTTCTAATTCTTTTGAAATCAAATCAATTTTGTTTTTCAAAGAAATATTTTCTTTTACAACAAAATCAAGTTTTGAAGATATAACTTTATTTTTCTTCAAAACTTCGTTACAATCATTTTTATTTTTTAAAGTCTTGTTTTCATTTAAAACAAGTTCAAGTTGGGTTTTCAAAGAGTCACACTCATTTGAAATCTCAACCTTCTCTTGTAAAGCCAAATCAAGTTTTGAACATAAGTTCTTATTTTCTTCTTTTAGTCTAAAACTTTTCTTTTCAAAAAATTATATTTTTCTAATAATTTTCCACAAACAATTGATAGTTCTTCATTTAAAGCATTGGCATCAATAATATCATCTCCTGAAGAACTAGCACAATCATCTAGTTGAGATTTCGAATATACCTCAAGGGAGTCATTCCTTTGGACTATGTAGAAATGTTGCTCGGATTTTCCACTAGATTCCTCCATAATGGTTGGCGTTTGAAGCTTGAAGGAGGTCATCGTGTTCCACACTGCAAAATCGGAATCACAATGAGAAACCATAGAAAGATCTTCTTTAGTAAGCGTGCTTCTAAGTGCCGTTAGGGCTTGTGCATTGGTCTCTATATGCTTGCTATTGCCAAGATAGGATTTCTTGATAGCGGCAAGGAAAACATGGAAGCCTAGGGTTTTTACATACATACTCATCCTAAATTTCTACATGTCTATCAAACATGGGAGGGGTCAAGCAATCCATGAGTGTGTGTAAACAAGATAAGTGTGTAAATGCAAATCTAGATTAGCTAACCAAGATCACATCCTAGGTGGTTAAACCTAATATCAGGAGCGTAGGCTCTGATACCAATTGAAAGTACACCTAGAGGGGGTGTATAGGTGTAAGGCTAATCTAGGACAAATAATGCGGAATTTAAAAACTTAAAGCAACACACTTAGTGTAACCAAAGAGTGTAGCCGAATTCCCGGTGAGAAGGGCTCTGGACTAACTCCTCTTGATTTCTCTGAATAAGAGTTGAGGTGCTATATGAAACTCTCTTGGTTAACACAAGTATCGCACACACAATCAAATACAAGCAAATAAGATATGGCAATATGATGCAATGCACAATGTAAGAGAGAGAGAGAGAGAAAGTGGATCAAACACAAACACACAGATATCTTTTGAGGTTCGAGCACACAGCTCTACGTCCCCGCCTTCACACAGAAGGATTTCACTATCTAGTCCCACAGGACTTCCCACACAGGGAACCTCCACTGAGGATTAGGAAAAAAATAATTTGGGAGTACACAACTCCTCTTTCCAATAATACAACCTCTACACTTAGAGGCAAGGTACAAGCCAACACAATATCCACCTCTCACAAGAGGGGTAGGCACTTAGCCAAACACAAATCAACCTCACACAAGAGGGATTAGGCTCAAGGCCACACAACCAACAATCACCTCACACTTGAGGGATTCCAACACAACCTGCACTATCACCTCTCACTAGAGGGATACCAATACAATCACCTCTCACTAGAGGGATATCACAAATCAAGGAGGATTACAACTTGGTGGTCTCTTTCAACCACAAACTAATATTCCGACAAAATAGATCCTAATAGATAGGATAGATAGATAAGCACAAGTGTGAGAAAATAAGGTGTTTGAAAATCAAATTATAAAGAAAAATACTTGAGAAAACAATTAGAATAGATGTAGAATGAAGAACAAAATAAATATCCCAAATCTCTATTTTTCTTTGAATTTTTCAACCCTTGAAAACAAATAAAAGATAAATCTTTTTGGCTTAAAAACTCTTTTGAAAATTTGTATATAAATACTAGAAAGTATGAGAATTTTGGCTCTTAGAAATCTTGTTAAAACACTACTTCAAATGGGTATTTATAACCCCAAAAGAAATCTGCCCGTTGGCAGCTGAAAAGGGCCAAATTGCCCTTCTGGTCGACCGGGGTGGTCGACCGGTCAACGGTCATATTTTTGATTGTTGAGCCCAGCGATCGACCGGCTCGGTTGACCGAGACTGGATACAGAGAGCAGAGCTCTCTGCCGGTCAACTGACCTGGTCGATCGGGACCATTTCCAGAGAGCAGAGCTCTTTGGACGGTCGACCGTCCCGGTCGACCGGCTTCCAGCCCAATGCTGGCGTGCACGCTTGTGCACGTCGGTCGACCGCACCGGTCGACCGACTACTGCTACGGCGACCGGAAGTAAGCCAGTCCAGCCATTTTGGGACTTAAAAACTTAGGTTTTTATTATCAATTAAATCCTATAAAATCTCATAAATTTCACAAAAATTAGTTCAGTATAATACTATGATATACAAACATGTTTGAATGAAAATCAAAACATGTTACAAAAATTTTGAACTATTTTTGTGACATGAAAAATTTGCCTTAAACCACTGTATTTTCCAAAACTTGGATTTTGAAAAAGGAAATCCGATTTTTTCAAAACACATGTAATTACAAAAACATGATATTTAAACAACTTTGAAGCATATAGTATATGGATAGAATCCAATATACATGAAAGGTATTATATCTATGTTTTTGACATTAAATCCAAAAATAGATTTTGTCTAAATACAAAACTCCAAACATATGAATAGGTTTATCAAAATAAGTTTTTCAATTGGTATCACAATTGATATCCATTTTGTATACTCATATTTGTCTCTATATATGTATACTTAAACTTCAAATAGTATCAATTTCGGTTGGTATTCAATTTTTCATACATATATATCTTTTAATTGTGCTTACTATATCTTTATATCTTTGAGCATAAATTTTGGTTATGCTAAGCTTGAATCTTTAATGACAATTATTTTTCAATTGGTATCTTATACTAGCTTATGCATCATTTTCATTAGTGTTTTTAAAGGGACAGAAAATTCATGTTTTACCTTTTTTAATCGGTTTTGTTACATTTGTTATCTTACTCTCACTCTTTATGTTGAAAAATGATTTGGATGTTTAACTGAAAAATGATTGGTTTATGTTTTTCATTTGGTATCAAAAAGAGTAAATATTTTCATTGGTACTAATTTTTTACAATTGGTATCAAGATTACCTATATATTTATATCTTTCTATTGATATCAAAATTTTGTTGATTTCTTCAAAATGTGTTGTTTATTTTCAATTGGTATCATAATTGATATCATAATGTTTTGATGTATACCTTCATGCTAAATTGATATATTTTTCAAATTGGGTATCATAATTTTGATTTATATTGCTTATATGTAAGGGAAGCTTAACATCTTCTCTCTCTATATATATTCATTTTGAGTGTATGTCATATTAAAGTAATTGACCCTTCTTTGGTATGTAGTACACGTGTGTAATAAGAGCTTCACATCTCCTTTTATACATTGCATATTATGATTTATGTGGTTAGGGTTTAGTCATCTCTTTTCATATAAATGCATGTATGCAGGAGGAGTTAACTTCACGTCTCTCCTCTTCATGATTGTATATAGCATATATACTTTATTGTTTTGATTTATGCATAAATGAGAAAAAAAATATTTTTTGTGCCTTTATTGTTTGTACCCTTTGTTGATGAATTGACAAAAAGGGGGAGAGATATTTTGGAGTTTGATATATGCATGTGTTGTTAATGTTTGTTTTATATGCATATGTGTTTATGTTTGTTATCTTTTACCATTGGTATCAAAATTTTCTTTTGTTGGTATTGATATCAAGAGCATATTTTATTGTTTTGTTGGTATCAAAGAGCTTTTGTTGGTATTAAGAATAACACTTTTTTTAAGAACATGTTTATTTTAAAATTTGGTATCAAGAGTATGTTTATTTTATTGGTATCAAATATCATGTTTATGCATGTTTATATTGAGCATTCATTATATATCTTTATGTTTATTGCTATGCATGAGTTAAGGGGGAGCTTCTATGAAGCTTAACTTTAATCTATGCATATATAACTCTATGAGTTTTGTCATCATCAAAAAGGGGGAGACTGTTGGCCCAGAGGCCCTTCACTCTAGTTTTGATGATGATTAACTCATGTAGTTATAGTTTACTAATAATCTTATGATATTTAGTTTCAGATATTTGATCAAGATATTAGTAGGTGATTAACTTCAACAAAGGTGTTTTGGAGCTTTCACTTGGTGATTCAAGAGATCGAGCGTCAAGTTTACATCTAGCACTCGGTTAGAGTCAAGCTCAGTGGATCACGTTTGGATCGAGTCGGCTTGGAGACGGAGTTCGACAAGAAGACATCGGTTTGTTTAATTGAAGTTTGTTTAGATCATTTTAAAGATTAGATAGTGTGATATGCTCAAGTTCACATTACACACACTTGCTTTCATGTTTCATGTTTTAAGTTTGTTGGTTTTTGGTTTAACTTATATTGGATTTCATGTCAAAAACATAGATATAATATCCTTCATGTATATTAGATTCTATCCAAGACAACATGCTTAAAAGTTGTTTAAATATCATGTTTTTGTATTTACATGTGTTTAGAAAATCGGATTTCCATTTCAAAAATTCATGTTTTGAAAAATACAGTTTTTGGTTTAAGGCAAATTTTTCATGTCACAAAAATAGTTCAAATTGTTTAAAATATGTGTTGTATCTTTGTCACACATGTTTGTATTTCAAAGATAAAATAAGAACTGATTTTTCTGAAATTTATGAGATTTTATGGGATTTAATAGAAGATAAAATACCCAAGTTTTTAATCCCAAATTGGCTAGACTGGCTGTCTGCCGGTCGACCGTAGCAGTAGTCAGTTGACCGGTGCGGTCGACCGACGTGCACAAGCGTGCATGCCAGCTTGAACTGGTGGGCCGGTCGACCGTCCAGAGAGCTCTACTCTCTGGAAATGGCCCCGGTCGACCGGGACGGTCGACCGGAAGAGAGCTCTGCTCTCTGTAACCAGTCTCGGTCGACCGAGCCAATCAACCGGAGGGCTCAGCGGACAAAAATATGACCGTTAGCCGGTCGACCCGCCCGGTTGACCGGAAGGGCAAATTTGCCCTTTCCAGTTGCCAACGGGCAGATTTGAAAAATGGTTATAAATACCCCATTTCTTGAACTGATTTTAATAAGTTTTTAAGAGAGAAAATTTTCACATCTTTTAAAGTTTTGCAGCAAAAGTTTTTGGGTTAAAAAGTATTAATCTTTATTTGTTTTAAAGTGTTGGAAATTCAAAGAAATTAGAGTCTTTTGGGAAATGATTTTTGGTCTAAAATTCTATATCTATTTGGAGATTTTCCCAAGCATTTTTCTTTGTTCCAAACACTTTATTTTCTCACACTTGATCTTATCCAATATCCTATCTATTAGGATCTTGTTTAGTGAGAAAAGATTTGGTTTGTGGTCTTTGTGATCACCTTGTGTTGTAAAACCTCATTTCCTTGTTGTTGGTATCCCTCTTGTGTAGAGGTGATTGTGGAGGTTGAGTTAGAATCCCTCTAAGTATAGAGGTTATTGTGATTGTGTGGCTAAGTGCCCTATCCCTCATTTGTGAGGTTGACTTGTTGTTTGGCTAAGTGCCTAGACCCTCTAGTGAGAGGTGGTTGTTTGGCTTTGTGCCTATCCCTCATTTGTGAGGTTGATATTGTTGGTTTGTGCCTTGCCTCTAAGTGTAGAGGTTGTATTTGATTGAGAGAGGAGTTGTGTACTCCCGATTGTATTTGCCCCAAATTCTCAGTGGAGGTTCCCTGTGTGGGAAGTCCTGTGTGGACGATGAAAAAACTCCTAGAGGGGGAGGTGAATAGGCGTAAGTGCTAATCTAAAAACTAAATGCAAAACTAAATGCGCTAAATGCGGAAGCTAATGCAAATCTTACACAAACTTAATACAACACAACAAGTGTAGCCGAATTCCCGTGAAGGGCTCTGGACTAACTCCTCTTGATTCCCCTTGAATGGGTGAGGTGCTATGTGAAGCTCTTGTTGGTTAAGTATAAGTTAGGCACACACACAAGCAAGCCAAGCATATAAGGATGAACAATATAAAAGATGCAAGGCAACACAAGCAAATAGATATGATATGGCAATATGAACTATGCTCAACACAAGCAATATATGATATGAATGAGGTATGATGCTTTGCACAAATGAATGAGAGAGAGTTGAGAGATATTGGATCAAACGCAAAAACACGGATATGTTCGAGGTTCAAGCACCCTTACTCTACATCCCCGCCTACACCACCGTGTAGGATTTCCAATCCACTATACCGTCCACCGAGGACTCCCACCGAGGGAACCTTCACCGAGAAGGATTTGTACAACAATGGAGTACCGAACTCCTCTCTCAAACAAAACACCTCCTCACAAAGAGGGTAGGCCCTTAGCCAAAACAATCACAACAACCAACACTTCTACCGAAGAGGGTTTACAAACCAACTCCACCTCTCACTAGAGGGAGCAAACCAATCACCCGATCACCTCTACCTAAGAGGGATACAAAAGGAACAAGGGTGTACAACAAGTGGTTTCTTTCAACCACAAACAATCTCTCTTTTCTTTCTCTTTTTCCACAAAACAAATGATCCTAAAATAGATTAGGATAGAAGATAGCTCAAGTGTGGAAAACTAGGTGTTTGGAAAACAAAGCAATAAAGAAAAACACTTGGGAAATTCTTGCAAAAGATATAGAATGAAAACCAAGACAAATCTCCCAAAATCCTCTTTTCTTTGATTTTTCCAAAAACCTAAAACAAAAAAGATTGAAAGATTGAAACCCCAAATACTTTGAAAACTCTTTAAAAACACTTAAGAAGGTCTGGAAATTTTGCTCTTAAAAAACTTCTCAAAAAACTATGAAGAGATGGGGTATATATAGCCCCAATACAAAAACTAGCCGTTAGAGCTGAGCTGGCAGCTCTGACAGGCAGCGGGTCGAACGGCCCGGTCGACCGCCAACGGTCAGAATTATGGCCGTTGGGCAATCACGGTCGACCGGCCCGGTCGACCCAAACAAACAGAGAGCTCTGCTCTCAGTCCAGTCGACCGCCCCGGTCGACCGTCCCAAAGCTGCCAAACGTGCACAGATTAAGTTAAGCTTCAAAGAAGCTCCCCCTTAACTCATGCATAAAACAAATAATAATATATGACAATGAAGCTCAAAAATATGTATGCAAATGTATGACATTTTACAAATACAACATGTCAAATAATCATAAAACTCATCAAGTTCTTATCTCCCATACATCTGCAAAACAAAACAATATATGCATATCTTTTATCTATTTGTTAAGCATGAGAAAGCAAACAAGTATGCATATAAACATGTATGCATCAACATGCATAAAACATATTCTAGAGCTCTTGTTACCAATTAAATTAATAAAGCATTAACAAAAACACTAGATGCTCTAGATACCAATAAAAACTTACCAATAAAACTTAATATATGCAAAAATGTAAGTATGCATATATAAACCACAAATTATTCTCTCCCTTTTTGTCAATCATCAACAAAGGGGTAAACAATCAAAACAATAAATAATAATGAGGGGTAAGAATCTTTCTCCCCTTTTTAAGTCAAACAAAACAATACAAACAATGTTCTCCCCTTTTTGTCTAAAACAAAAACAAAGTCAATAAGGGGTGACTTCAAACAACATGATATCAATAGAAAATTATGTCAATGAAGCATCTGATACCAATAGAAAATAAACGAAGATCAACAAATGTTATATGCTATATACATTCATGAAGAGGAAGACGTTTAAGTTAGCTTCCCTACACATATGCATTACATGAAGGAGGGATGTTAAGCCCTAATTCACATAAACACACATTATGTAATGCATAAGAGGAGATGTGAAGCTCCCCCTACACACGTGTACCACATAAAGAAGAGATGTTAAGCTCTTCAATACAAGATACAATCATCATTAATCTATATGTAGAAGAGATGTTAGCTCTCATTGCATATAATCAATACACATCAAAACTTTTATAATTTTTCTTTAAACAAAAATTTTTAGATACCAATATAAAACACAAGGCATCTTGATATAAAAAAAATAGTAATTTTCCTTTTTTAAGTCATATAAACAATTGAAATGACTATAATTTTTTTTTTTATCATAAAGTTAGGGAATGAAAAACTAATACCAATTGAAATAGAAAATCGAATTTTCTCCCCCTTTATGAAAATACAAACAAAAGCTATGTGTAGGCTTGAAAGTAAGATACCAATTGAAAACTAAATCAATTGAAATAAAGTGAGCTCAAGCGCTAGCATAAACAAAATTTGTGCTAAAGATATAGAAATATAGTAGCACAAATAAAACAAGTATATGTGTATGAAATAGAATGAGTACCAATCACTAATAGATGATACCAATTGAAAATATACATACACAATAAACATATGAGTATACAAAAAGGATCAAATTGATACCAATTGAAAGAGTTCAATGATACCAATTGAATCGACAATAATAATCAAGTGTATATCTCATATAATCT